>JAQGCB010000341.1:0-24027 GCA_034698835.1 Protaphorura tricampata
GTGCTCTTCCGATTTTAATAAACTTGGGTCATTGGCTGAAACTTGTGACCCTGTCAGTCAAGAATGTACTTGTCGGCCAGGGGTAGGTGGTTCTAAGTGTGATCGTTGTCTTCCTGGATTTTGGGGGTTGTCAAGAATCGCGATTCATTTGGACAACGGGTGTAAACGTAAGGAATTTATTTAGCTAATTTTTATTGAACCGCCCTGTATAATTCTTGCTTACTGGATGACAATTAGCAGTCGATTTTATTTTCAAGCAAATTGTATGTGTTAAATTTAAAGGCAGTGAAAGTCCGGTGAATGTCACTTTCACTTTCACGACCTCCTTTTGTTCTCCATTAAAAAATTCATTACAAAAGTAATCTCCACTTATCTGGGCAGAATGGAAGGCAGGTCAAAGGTTATAAACCCTTGACACTATAAGTAATCGTGCCATCTTGAAAGGATAGCCGTCATACTATAAATCACTTAAAAAGACTGAACCACCCTCTGTATGTAATGTACTTATATTGTGAACACCCCGTAACAAAAGCAAAAGCAAACCACAGATATCAGATTGACTAAATGTTTAGGCGGAGACATTCACTCCATGACATATGTACATAAGCACGCACATAAACTGATCATTTTAGTTCAGTTCAGGTACAACGACGTACGTACGACTACTATTGTAAAAAAAGAAAGAAAGTGAAGAGAAAAAAAATTCCCGCATGTTCTGTTCGTATGTTTTATAGCCTGCGGATGTTCCAAGTTTGGCTCAGTTCGAGAAGACTGTGAGCAAATGACAGGAAGATGTGTTTGTAAACCAGGGGTTCTGGGTCATAAATGTGATTCATGTTCTGAAGGAGAATTCCTTGGACCTTATGGTTGCACTGCGGGTAAGTCTAAGTCTATTGGGGTATACCGCGCGTATACCGTCCACCATACATTTCTTTTCTTCTCATTCAAGTTATTATGACAAGGCAACGGTTATCATCTTGAAGGTTCAACGTCCAACGATAAAAAAGTCGAACGAAGGAGAAGGAACAAACACTGACATTGACAATTTTTGTCTCATTGCCTAGCCCTACGTTATTTTTTTCTGTCCCTCCTGGAGAAGAAAGCAAAAAAAAAAACCTGGAGTCATAAAAGTGTGGCCCAGTCCATTATATTTGGGGCTTTCATTTCGGAATTGCCTTTGTGTGCCGTGCGGACAAGCGGACAGCCACCGCACAGCTACCGCCATGTCATGTCCTGTCCTGTCCTGTCCAGTTTTGTCTTGGCTGACCATTGCATTAGATAAAGAAAACCGACACAGGTTCACCCTGTCACCTAAAATAACAATGTTTGGCTGGCACGGCCGGCCCAAGGGTCGCAGACAATCGTCAGATTTATTTGTTTGTTCCTTGTTCCTTAACAAATGCCTTGCAAGAAATGACCACTCCGTCGACGCACGACGCCGGCGGACGGACGTTAATTGCAGATTGAATGTCGAATTATGTCCACGGACTTGCTACTTTTTTTTTCTCTTTCAGATCCAATAAATCTTGGACGAACCTGTGAAGAAGTGGAATGTGCATTTGGGGCTGAATGTGAACAGGATGGGAGTCGGGCTGGTTGTGTTTGTAATATACTTTGTGATGACAATACGGATACAGAGGTAACTAGTAAATAAATAGTACACACTGTTCTTTTATACAGGGTGTCCAAAAATATTTGCTTCCAAATTCCCAATTTAAGAAGCGACGGTGTGTGTCGTCGTAGCTTAGTGGTGTAGGTCTCCCTCTTAAATTTCGTTGTAGTAAGTAGGGTTTGATTCCTAGTACATGAATTATCATGAAAAAAATTCATCGGACATTTGATCTGTCTGTATTTTTATACTGTGTTATTTACAGGAGGTTTGTGCGAGTGATGGATTTTCATACGAGTCTAGCTGTTTGGTCAGGTAAATATTTTTTATTTTTTTACATTTACTTTTTCGTCAAACAAATCAAACATTTAGTTTTAGTAATACTTTGGGTACAGGAACATAAATTGTCAAGTAACGTCAACACATTTTAAAAACTCTCAAGTAATATTATATTATAATTACAAACTGGTCATGGCAATTTCCATCTCAAAAAAGTGCCGACAGAACGACTGAATTACTTCCCACCTTCCATAGACAAACTCAGCGCGGATTTCCTTGTTTAGACACAAATAGTCATCCGATGTGAACATATTTCTCAGTTGAAATAAATGTCCAATATAATTACACAGGTTCACCAGTTCCTCTGTCTTCTCATAGTTTTCCTTCTTACAATAAAGAAGAGCGTATGCAGTCAATGGTAAATTTTCTGCTTCGAGGTAACGTCGGAACACGGCGTTGTTAGTCTTGTTTGATGCGATCCCCCCACTGTCTTTGTCCTGTTTCCCGGAATACATCACATGATGATTACCTTGCATGTATATTGTTAATTCATCTTCAGCAAGTTGACTTCCTGGGACAGCTAGTCGACCCAGTTCCGGTGGTAGCTCATAGTTGCCAGGGACCACAGGGTGACACGAAATCTTTGTTTTGAAGGATGTGCGGAGATAAGACTCCATTTCACCCTCATTCTTGAAAGCCAGGGCCAAAGAAGGGTTCAAGTTCTCAAAAGCTTTGCCTTTCCAAGAACTGCCATTCAATTTTGCAAACAACCGGGCTGTCTAGAATTACAAGAAGTTTCTTAGTAAACCACTCATTGGGTGAACGTCGCCCAGTGGGTGACCGTGTACCCAGTGGGTGACCGTGTACCCAGTGGGTGACCGTGTACCCAGTGGATGAACGTCGCCCAGTGGGTACACGGTCACCCATTGGGCGACGTCGCCCAGTGGGTGAACGACGCCCATTGGGTGAACGTCGCCCAGTGGGTGAAGGTCGCCCAGTGGGTGAAGGTCGCCCAGTGGGTGAAGGTCGCCCAGTGGGTGACCGTGTACCCAGTGGGTGAACGCCGGTGGACGTTCGGTGGGTGCACGTGCGTGCACCCAATTGTCATTTGTTGGTGTAGAACGCGAACTTTGTCACACTTACCTCCCATTTCGACAAGCATTTCTCAGCGTCTTCTGGTTTCTCAAAAAATTCCTTCTTGATGACATGTTCTACTTTCTTCGCACCTTGTGTTTTGAGTCGCTCAACGTATTTCTGCCAATTATCGGCTCCTGCACCTACAATGCGTTGACTTAATGTAGCCTTAAACCGTTCGTTCTTCCGATCCTGAATTGCACCTTCTTCAAAATTAAAGCGAAAGCATGTTGTATAGAAACTAGTCACTTGGTTGTACGTGTGACTCAGCTCCACAGCTGCAAACTCGCAAGCTCCGAGATGGGCATAGCATTTCTTCCCAGCGAAAGTGACGCCGAACGATGAGAGGCAGTCTGAAAGAAACGTCATAACAATTCCCATTCCAAGCATTAATTCAACATTATTCACAGAAATATACGAATCGAAATTGACAAAGAACTCTAATGAACCATCCCATATATACGTAGCATGATCAATTCCACAAAACGTAGAAAAAAAAATTACATTTGAAATTGATGTACGAAAATGTATGAAAGGAAAATAACATACCTGAGTAATTACAAATTGCATAGTAGGAATCCCCAGCACCAGTATTATTATGATAGCATGGGATACGAGGCAAACCGGTCGAACCGTGAAGTCTAACAGACAATTCTGGAATGACCTTGATCTGACCCTTCTTTTTACCCCATTTGAACACGCTGGACCCCTCGGGTTTTATTACACGACCATTGGGACCTCCGTCCCTGATCCATTGTATCAACAATGGCCAGTCGTCATTCTCCAGGGATCCCGTTACTGGTTTATTGATGGTGGGGAGAAAATTCCTCCTCAATGCCAATTGCCACTCACCTATATACACATTGGAATTACAGACAATGTAAATAATTAATATTTGTTTCGATTTTTGATGGAATGATCGGATGCCATTTGAACAAAAAATTAATATTTAAATTTTATTTTATTCGAAAGAAATGAAGCAAAGTAGTTACCTTGTTTAGGTCTATTCTGTACTTCTTCGTTCGGCCTAAGACTAAGAATCATTCTGGACGTATTGGCCCAATCATTGTTCCTATCGACGGTGGTTATGACCTCGTAACTCCCTGTATCTGCCCGTACCGGCTTGTGGTACTGTAGAAAAATTACAATTTAAAATCATTTTTAAGTAAATGATTTGGATTTGATTTAAATTAATTAATTCTTAGATGAACCAAATTCCTTACCTTTGTATTGAGTTCTTCCAATTCCACTTCCTGACTCTCATCTTGCGTGTCCTTGTACCGGACTGAAACTGAAACTTTTGTAATTTTTTTACCGGTGATATCCTTTGGGGGTACTAAAGTCCTTTTCTGAGCCCCTTTGCTCATCACAACAAACTGTGGACCCTTCACCTCCATATTGTAATTATTGTTGGCAATGAAGTGGAATTATTAGTCGAATATTTGGTTTGTTGTTTGTTGTGATTGTGAGTGAAGGTGAGGAAGAAAAGAAATTTAAATCCTGACCTGTTTGGGCGGTTGTGACGTGAGTTGTGAGTACTTTTGTACGGGGTTAGTTGGGAAGTAAATCTCCGCCAGCCAAGGCTTGTATTGTGGTTGTGGCTAACAGTTGAGAAAATTAACATGTCAATATTTTATACAGACTCCAGTCATGTCGTGCACAGAAATCCATCTGGGTTTTACACAAAGGATCATGTCCGGATTCCAGTGAGTCTCGATTCAATTTTCAATTCCATTCAATTTTGCTATATTTTTCTTTACTTTTCCAATTTCTCATGTACGTACGTCAGATTCAATATTATTATGCTTGAAAATTTGGTTACAAATTGAAAGGTACGTAACGTACGCAGATCAGATCAGATTTGTGAGCCTTTCATGACCAGACGTACAGAAATCTGGGACGACGCGACGCTCCTTGTCACGCTCCGTCAATACTAACGAATTATGTGTATTTTTTTTTCTTCCGCTCCTTGTTGCTGTCGTTGTTGACATAAAGGTGAGTCTTATGGAACGGAGAGCCCACTTCGACAATGGACTGGAGCTGGTCTTTCGTATTTCACTGAACCTGGAGATGAGAATATTGGTGGTGGTGGGATCGGAGCAAGGAGTAATAGTGAGAGATGGGGTGATCAATTTGGAATTGGGTCTTCAGGCATGAAATCAACTCGACATCTTCCGCCTCTTCGAGATAATGGTTTCCCACAGAAACATTTATTTAGTCATCGATCTCCAACGTCTTCTACGATTCAGGTTCGCTACACGGAAACAGAAACGTTTCTTTTCTTCAGTACAGTCGTACTGTCATTCTTGAATTCGTAATTAACTGCTACGATCTATGGACGGGGGAATCGTTAAATGAACCGTTCAACCATTGTATCGTTATCGTCAAATAAAACGAAGTACATAGGAATCGGAAGCGATTAGTGGCTACTAAGAGTTAGGGTTAGCGATCTCTGTTAATTAAAATGTAAATTGGTCATACATTTTAGTTAAAAAGCCATTTGGGAGACTCTTGTCAATGGAACTCGGATTGTTTGACGGCCCAGAGCGCATGTGTCAATGGATGGTGTATTTGCCGAGAGCGGTTTCATGAAGATACGGAGAGAGTGCTCTGCATCCCTACAGGTAAGTCCTTGTTAATTTTTTAAGGTGCCCTTCACTTACTACAGTGGAATCTCTATATATCAGCCTCCCCCATAACGTACACCTCTCTTTACCGACCAGAATGTCAGTGACGCATGAACTCCCTTTGCATACACTTCTTTGTTATTCCACTTGCTGTGTACTAAACTTTCTCATTTTGGTGCATTTCTCGAGTTCGGTATATAGAGAGCAGTCCACTGTACATAAATCTTGGGGATTAGTATAGAAAATAGCTACAAAAACTTTGATTGATTTGTCGAGATGTCTCTAAATAATACAATATAATTACTTTAGCTTAACCTTTGACCTCTCCACAATCACAAATCAAAATAAACTACTAAATGCAATAAACATATACACAGCTTATCTGCCACACCTGAATCACTCATATATATTCTGGCGTAGCACATCGTGACGTGACCCACATTCGTTGATTAATGTACGCATACACATAATTCACACGCCCAATAATGACTTACAATTAAAAAAATTAATTATCTCAAGTGAAACAATGGTTGCGTGCGTGCTGTGCTGGGCTGGGTTTATATGTATTTGCATTGCATGAATATTAAGATGTCGGACAATAATCATTTTAACAACAATGGGAATTCCTCTCACTTTTTTCCCGTTACACTTTTTTTACGCAGAAACTCACATGGGAGGAAATGATGCCTGCCAGACAGCAGTTTGTGAGGTCGGTTCCGCTTGTTTTGATCACAGGAATGGATCACACTCTTGTCTATGTCCGCTCAACTCAGTTTCCGTTGGGGGAAATGGGTGTACGACCAACAACGGTAACTTCAAAACAAATTGCGTGTTTTCTTATTTTTCCGGCCGTATTGTTGTCATAAAATTATATTAAGACGCGATGTACGCTTTTTTATTTGCATGCATGGGATCCCTCTCATAATTTTACGACCAACGGCCAGAATTTAAAAAAAAAAAACATGCCAATACATTATCAATGTACTCGATGAACCCTAAATTTTAAAAAACTCTAACAAAATGTGCAGAATTGGGCGAAAATATTTTAATTTTGACTGTGTATGATATATTATCGACCATCCAGACTCTCCAATCCCATTCTTTTCTGGAAGGTCAACGATTGTCCTTGGAAAATTGGCCGGGCATCACAAACTCAGCCTGGAGGTTGACATCACTCCTTACGTTGAACGTTCACACGGAGTCATAATATTTTCATCTCAACATGCCAATGGTTCCGGAGATTTTCTGTCTTTAGCCCTGATTGATGGGTAAGTGTATTAATTAATTCTCAGGCACTTTAATTCTTAAAGTGATTTGTCTTGTCTAATACTTGGATTTGGACTAATTTGGAAAACTGCACTATTAGATATGTGGAATTCCGATACGACCTAGGCGACGGTCCTGCCATCTTACGTTCTATGAGTAGAGTGAGTTCTGGATTGACTTACCGATTAGTGGCTAAACGGTATAATCGAGATGGACTTTTGAGGGTCAGTGATGAAGAAGATATCAAGGGAACTTCGCCGGGTGCTATGAAATCCTTGAATGTTGATTATGGCGGGTATCTGGGATATGTTCCTCTCAATTCTTCCAGGCGAGACAAAAATATTGTATAAAAATAAAAACCAATTCATGTGCGACATCTAGTAGCCAAAAAATTAATACGGCAGAAAATGTGTCCAGCATTCCTGTAATGTAATTGATTTTCAATTATTTTAGAATTTGGGAAGCGGTTGGAACATCAGAGGGTTTCATCGGTTGCGTTCACAAATTAAAAGTAGGGCGTCGACGAATTGAGTTTGTTGAAGACAAGGACCCACTCATAATTTCATACCATGACGTTCACCAATGTATGTCCATGAGTTTGTTAAATACTGGAAGTACGACTCCAATCTACGCCATGGAAGACCTTAATCATGAAGAAGTAGAACAGCAGGCGTATAATTTACAACCCTCATTCAAAGGAGACTCTACGATGGACAATCATGGCGGCGGCGGCCAATATTCATGCTCAAGAAACCCGTGCCAAAATTATGGTCACTGTTGGAGTGACAAAAGTTCAATCACGGAGTTCAAATGTATTTGCCCCCCAGAGTTTACTGGTATGTGGAAAACATGGAACACACATATTTTCTTAATCAGGTTAACACAGCTGGACGGATTTTATTCTCATTTTCAATCATAAACATAGGGAAATTCTGTGAGACTCGGAGTCGAAAAGTTTTGGAGAGTGGGGCTGTGTTAGACTTCCGTGGATTCTCGTATTTAGAACTCCCGAAAATTGAAAATGGGGGTCGAAATGTTAGAATTGAATTGTGGGTCATGTTGAGAGCACCTACTGGGTTAATTTTATACAATGGACAAGATGTGACTGGGAAAGGAGACTTCTTGGCCATTTTAGTATCCAATAGTCATATTCAATTCTTATTTGACCTTGGGAGTGGAATGGCGAACATTACGTAAGTTATAAAAATTAAAAATTACTAATCAATAATTTTTAGCACAAATACATAACTTTTTGGACTCTAGGTGGAATAAGCCTACGACTTTAAATAAATGGCACTGGATTTTGGCGTCAAGGGAAGGGCGCGAAGGTAAACTTCAAGTCGATGGCGAACCACCTCAAAGCGCCACCTCACCGCCGACGCTATCAGAATTAAATCTAGAGCTTCCTCTTTACATTGGTGGAATTCGGTAGACATTTTTTAACTCTGACAAAATTTTTCGTAATAGAACTCAATTTTTTTATGATAAATTGTTAATTTTAGGGACAAAACGACAATCCACCGAGAACTAACAATTAGAAATTCATTTGACGGGGCCTTACAACACGTTCGAGTGAATGATGAAACCTACCATAGAGAGATTGATGAAATTTTGAAACAAAGACTTGTGCATCGTTACGAAGGACCACCCTGTGGGAGTAGTGTGTCACCGCCCTGTCTGAATGGTGGTTCTTGCTTCCCACGCCTAGAATCTTTTGTGTGTCTCTGTACTCCACAATTCATTGGGAAAACTTGCGAAAATCGTAAGCGAAATTGGGGTAATGCTAATCTCTATTCCAGAATCGATTTTAAAAAATTGTTAACATTTTTCAGCCAAAATTGTATCTGGTCCTGTTCGATTTGACGGTCAACAATATATTCGATACCCGCGCAACGTTCTAAAACAGTGAGTGAGGATGAACTATTAGCAGCCACGGCACAGTTTTAACTAATATTGCTTACGATTGTTGAAATTGCAGTGAACCGACACATAACGCGTCTGACTATGACGATTTCTACAATGAAAACTTCGACTCGCAATTAGACGAATTGTTTTCTGACCCTGACCCTGATGTGGATGACAATAATTCAAAAGGGAGTTCTGAGGACCTCATAGAATTTTCTGAAAATGACTACGATTTTATTCCAGCGATGGACAAGGAGTTTAAAGAAAAGTATAGTTACCTGCAATAATTATGTAATTTTTGAATTGATTCGCATTTTAATTTAATGAAAAACCTGTAGAAGTAAAGCCCATACTAGAACCCGGATTGAAATCGTGTTTCGAACAACCAGCGAATCTTCTGGAGTTTTAATATGGACTGGGAAACACTCCAGGACGGGCTACCTGGGTCTCTTCATTGTGGATGAATTTTTAGAGCTTCGAGTTGAGTTAGGTTCTTCCAAATCCAAAGCCCCTGTGATAATTCGGTCAAAGGTTAGCGACGTCACGTGTCAAACTTTGTGGAAACAAAGTTTTCACCAGCAAAAATGCATCAGCGTCTTATTCATAAAAATTATTCCTAGGTTCGGGTCACGGACGGAAGATGGCACCAAGTACTCATAGCCAGACGTCGAAGACTCGTTGTACTCCAAATAGATGGCTCCCCACCCCAACGTGCCACTTGTGACGAGGGTACCAATGTGATTTTCACAGACGGACAATTCTGGATTGGTAAATTTTTCAAATAAAAATATTCTAAGCGATGCTACGAAAATACGAGTTAATATTTCTGATGAAAATGCCTACACTTCGCATGTAGTTTTTGGGAAGCCTGTTTTCCGAAATCTAATCCATTCTGAATTGACACTAGGTGGCGTCGCTTCATCCATACTTCCAAATGAAGTGCCTCCATCTTACCACCAAGGATTTTCTGGGTGTGTTGACCTCGTCCGAATTGAGAAGAGAAGACTGCCATTGTCTAAAATTGCCAGGAATCTAGGGATCCCACTCTGTGAGGATGACAATTAATAATTAATTAAAATATTTCATAATATCATAATAATACTAGTCAGAAAATTGTGTGCTTGCTATAGTGCTACACAAATAATACATAAATAATCAATCAATCAAACCTCGTTCGTTACTTAGTTAGTTTTAGATTTTAGAAAGAGAAACAATTTTTTATAATATTACAAGTAGTCCATAATTTTACAAAAAAAGAAAAAAGGAGCGGCAGGTTCAAAAACTATATTATAATTGAAGTGTACGTAATTAGCCGTCCGATGCCGTCGTCGTCGTTCTTGGCATAGTTCAGTAGTGGTATGAGGTATGCATGAATATTATACATACATTATTGTTGAATTAGAATTTTAGAAAGTGAAAAGGTGTGCATGGTGTGTTAATTCTTTTACTCTTTGTTGATATTATGGAATGTGGAAGGGACAAATAAATGTTTAAAGTTATGCGTGCATACAATAATGTACTACTCACCATACAAATCGTACGTAGAAGATGAAAATGTGGTGTATTTAATAATACAGTGTGGTTTTCCATTTACTATGTACACAAAATTTTCTACTATTTACTCCATATCAGTATTATCATTGTGAAGAAGCAACCGAAGGTGGACAAAAGACCGATCAGAGAAAACAGTAGCAGCAAAATGATGGAGTGCCCAACAGGGAATGGACCCCAAACAAGTTTGCCCGAGAATTTATTTTGGTCAAACCTGAATAATTGGGCCGGGCCAAAAGTTAAACAAAAAATTTAACCCAAATGAAAATAAATAAATCTGCATGAACGGTCTTCTGTCAGGCGTGGGGAAATTCTTCAGCAAAATGGGAGAGATGTTAAACTATTACCTAAAAAATATACTGGTAGAAAATAAATATTGGTCACAATTGTAGAGGTAGAGGTATGGATGAATAAATTGATGTACATTTATTTGTATATTAATATTAGATACTTTTGTGCGAGCTCGGGTTAATTACTACAGTGAATGACTTGTCGAACGGGTAATAATTCATAATTGTAAAGTAAAAGTAATACAGGTTTGTATTTTTACATTTTATATTAAGAATGAATTGTACGTACAATAAAATTACATACATACATACATACATAATTGGAGTATTAAAATTCTAAGAGAAGTTTCTTTGGGGGAAAATATGGCACATACATTATTTGGGTATATTGCAGAGAGAGATGAGCAGGTACCCCTAGTAGTAGGAAGTAGGAAGAAGCTTCAGAATCGCAGTGAAGAAGAGTCAGTTGCTGTTTGATGATGAAGAATCCTCAATAAGGAAATCTAATCTCTGTACACAAACACACATGCACATAAACAGGAAGAAATCTGGTTCTGGTTCTGTTTATGCATAGGTAATTAGCCAAATGTGTTGAGAAGTCACCGGTTTTTAATTACACACCAATCAACTAATTCACTTCATGCCCTTGAAGACGACACTGCGGATTGAGGAATTGATTTGCTGACAAAATTCACTAATGAATATAAATCTCGTTATATACATTCTCATTCTACAACATGCAACATGTATGCACTTCTTGTTACCACGATCTGACCCCCCACTACTGCATACTGCACAGCACAACGGCTACTACTACTATTATCATAATTACTACTATAATTACTACACGCATCTTGCTAAACAAGAAACGTTTTGTTATTTTGGTTGAAAGGTCAACTTCTTTGGTCAAGGCATTCACCAAGGGTCACATTCATATCAAAATAATGTCTTCCGCCTACAGGTAAGAAATGAATGGCAAAAAATAATGGGCCTTGATTTTGAAGAATTTAGTCAGATTGATATCAAACATTTTTAAGGAAGAAAATTAAAAATGTGTGTAAGAGTAATATACAGGGTGGTTCATAAATTGAACCGAAAAGTTTTGACGGATGAATATATGAATGTGTTGCTCACTTAAAATTTTTGTCTTTAAAATCGAAAGTAAAATTACAGTACAGCAGTACAGCACACAGAAATGACAACGGCCGCCTGAAGTGAACTTCGTTCAATTCGGCAAATCAATGAAAGATATCCCTTCGATTTTCAATAATTAATTTGATCAGAGTCCAAGGAAACATATAATTCTGAATGTCCATCCGTCCATGCTACCAATGTGATGAATAATGAATGGGTTGATTAGACGTAGACGGACGCGGACGCTTGAGGAGGCTTGTTCATTTCTCAAGCATTCATACAAGCATTCTGGCGTGTCAATGATGGTCACCCATTACCTGTACTCTCACAAGGGACAGGTTTCGAGTGTAAAGTCGAAATAAGTATTGACAAAGTACTGTAAATATTTTTTTCATGTCTGTCAGAATTTTTATAATTTGGACTGTATACGTATATAATGGACTTTAGTAACGGAATTTCTGTGCATTTTTCTTTTACTTTTCATAGCACAATCTCAGACTTCGGTCAATTCCTTTGAAATGGACTTGGAAGTCCAATTCCAAGTACTTTCCCGTAATTCCGAATGTACTTAAATCCAATTCCAAGTACTTATCTCTAATTCCAAAAGTACTTAAGTCCAATTCCAAGTACTTTTTTATATTCCAAAAGTACTTAAGTCCAATTCTAAGTACGGACTTGTACTTGGTACTTTGTACTTGAGTACATTTTTGAAAAGGAATTGACCCAAGTCTGCACAATCTCAATTACAGGAATTTATGCGGAAAAAGTTGACAATCTAAGGTTTTATTTTGAGAATTGCCTAAAAATGTTGAGCTGAAATTTAATCTGCCCAAGAAATCTGCGTTATTTATGAGAAGGACACTTGGAAAGTGAAGCTTTGATGAATTTGACATCCAAATCCTATTCCTTGCCACCTCAATTGTATTATATTGTTATTTAGTGTGGAAAAAAGGTAAGGTAAAGGTGTAAGATAAGTAGGCTAGCTTATGTATGCATAAAGCTAACAAGTTATAAGTTTTTCTGTTCTGACTGACCAGTTCCAATCTGACTGAATAGAAACACATACGTATGTATGTGTACGTAGGATATACAATACTGAAGCACAAGTTGTAGTGAAAGTGTGTCAGTCACATACACGTTGACCTCACCCATGGCAACTGGCAACGGCAACTGGGAAGAACGACAACGACACTACTACTCGTATTGTTGTATATTCATATTCGTATTCACTAAATAACTCTGTACATCAAGAGTGGTAAATTTTTTGTATATGTGAATGTGACGCACACAGCACCAAAAATCTCAAGAAGGTTTCCAATCAAGAGTTCCGTTCTAGTCAAATAAAACAAACGAATCAAAAGTTTTATATAATAATATTGTGTTTGTTGATTTTTTTAGCGTATTGTATACATTAGTGTTAAGGGTTGTTTGTTTGTTTTAAATGGAGTGTAAGAAAAATTTAGTGGTGATTTATATATTATTCCTCCCCCTCGTCTCAAATGGAGTTCAACATAATTCAGGTTAGTTTTTGGGTTTCTTTTTTGCATGGAAAGTGAACTCTCTATATATCAATTTTGAAAATATTCGTTCGTTATAAAGAAATGTTCTCAATTGAAAGTCACTCTAAAGCATGGTCAAACATCCGGGTATTTTTCATTGATATTTATTCTATTCTGCCTAGAAATGCTTGCCCTTGTAGTCGAAAAAAATCTCCAGTCCAGAATAAACTCATAAAAGCAACACTGCATTGCATGCTGGAGAGATCAAACCCTCTTTATTACGCCATGCTTCAAAATTTAAATTAGTAGTTCGATATACGAAGGGTTCTTTAAATTTAAAAAGAACCTCTAAATATATCCCCGTACCTATTGTTTCGTTATATGGAGGGTTCAATTCTTTCCGACTGACAATGTATTGTTGTGGTTGCTGGTTGCTTTTAAAAAAAATTCTGAACTGGATTTTTCTCCCACTATTAGGGGAAACAATTGGAAAACATATAAATCTCTTTGAAAAACATGCCAACTTGTTTGACCTTAGAGGAAGGAGTGTGGATGGTGGTTCACATAGTACGTATTGTTGTAATAATGTGCATTGAACTCTATTGTGTAATAGAAGTAGTAGAAGTGTCAATTTTAATTGTTTGTTTGTTTGTTTGTTTTACTCATTCAATTAGTAAATAGTTTGAATCATTATGACGGAGAGTGTGGAAGTGAGAGTCGGTTTGAGTGGCCACTCATTTCACTTGGAAAGAAGAGTTACTATATTGGGCATTTCTTCAAGGTAAGTCCTGAGAGTGAAGTAAACATGCACAGTTATGTATATGTTACGTATTTGCATGAAATTTTAGAAAATTCAATGACACGTCAAAAAATTGTAATCAAAACTAACCTTCTGTTTTGGATTTTTAGACAAACTGGTACAAAGCATCGCATTTTTGTCGCTTCCACCAAATGCATTTGGCCAGTGTTGAGTCTAAAGCAGAGAATGAACTACTAGAGAAATCCGTTCAGGAATTCGGTAAGAATACAAACTTTTGCTAAAAATAATTACAATTATATTAATTTATGCATGCAAAAAATTCTAAATATTTCATTTAACTTATAAAACAGTAGGAATAGTTTGAGGGCAGGACATGCTTTTTAATTTTGAGTGGTTTTTGGGATTGTAGCTTTGTGGCCATTGTTTTTAATTAAAACATAAAGTCAATGTGCGTTTGTTTTGTGGTTATGGGGTTTAGTCAATTTGAGTCTCTTCTCTTGTAACTTGTAAGAGCATGCAATACAATAATTTCCCACAACCATTGTGATTTCATTGTATTCATGTTAAGGTCAGAGGTTACTGAGAACCTGTCAAGAGTGTAATTTGATTTACAGCCCACACTTTTCCGTGCATGTCATTACTGTACTCTACAGTACACTATTCCGTAGTTACGTCTCATCTGATGCGACGCTGCAGGGCATCATTTCACTTTAAATTTATTTATACAACACGACAAACTGTATTTCAAAATTCTGGTTTTATCCTCCGTTTGTGAAACACGGGCACGAGAGAATACTAAAATCAAAATTAACTGCTAAATTACAAACATTGGCATAATTTTCAAATCATTTAAAAATACATAGATTAAAAAGCACATCGGCTGGAAAAAGTGTACTGTTTTGTACATGATCCGAATAAATAATGAGGTTTTCATTTTTACTTTAAATTCTTCGGAGAAACGACAATTTCTAAATTCTCACTTGAATTTGCATAAGGTGGCCCAATATTTCTGGAAAATATTTCATTTATTCTTTAGAGAAATTTATGTGCACATTGGTTCATAGTGCGTGCCCACCCAATACTATGTAGTTCAAGGTCAAAGTTTTAAGAAAACTCCCATAAGCTATTACATGCACTTTGTATGTAATGGTCAGAGAGTTGACACTTGACACCAGCCTTAATTGCTTAACACGTCAATGCGAATGTAGTTAGGCAGAATCTGACAATACTAATTAGTCTCATGGAATCAAGGGCTCTTGTCAATTTGTAAGACCCAATCATTATTTATTTGTCCTTAGATTTAAAAAACGTGATCATTCAAGCGAATGCAATTGCAATTCACAATTTTTTGCTTGCACTTTTCATTCAATGATTTTATTTCCCAATCGGTGCACGGGCGTAAAGGAAAACTCAGTCAGTCAGTCAACATTTCGATTACATAAATAAAAGTGGCAATAAATTATTACGCAAGGTAACGAAGGAAAGGAAAGATACAATTTCAAATATTTTTGCTTTCATTTGAATAAGTCATGAATGAATCATCACTCACAATTCATAACTACAGATGTCTCATGTACACAGTAAGCATCCATATAGCTGCAATTAGTCAATGTAGGTTGTCTTAATTTTTACCCGCATAATGCATCATGTATTATGTATGAAGTTAGTGGCGTTGCATAATTTGTAATGTTTTGACGGCAATAAATGCATTAACATAAGAATCCTTCAGTCAAACCATGCACAAATGTGCAGGTGAATTTATTAGCAAGGACTTTGGCATAGCAGTCGTCTTTTCTCACGTATTTTATTACGATCATCTACAATGTTATGAAAATAATGGACAATATTATTCTGTCTAACCATTGTGTTTTTTTTGTATCATAAGAACATTTTCGCCTAATTGTTATCCTTTGAATACTTTCTTAATTTTCAGGACTGGGTCAGGAGCATTTCTGGACGAGTGGGACTGATTTAGGAGAAGAGGGTGTCTTCACTTGGTTTGGAAATGGCAGGCCAGTTTCGTTTACCAATTGGAATGCTGGTATGTAAATAATAGTTACCGAAACACCTGGACAATTTTGTAACATATAATGCACATTTTATAGCGTAGTCTCGCTGTACTCATTTTTATTGTCTTCGCGGAAGAATGGACGCTGTAGGGAGAGTCTAAACCCAAAGCATTCAATTGTGATAAAAAATAATTTGAAATTTATTTAAATCTGCAGGTGAGCCAAACAATTTCAGGTACGAGAATGGTGAGGAAGAACATTGTTTAGAGCTTTGGAATCGGGATGGCAAAGGTTTAAAATGGAATGACACGCCGTGTTCATTTGAAACATATTTTATATGTGAAAAATAAAAGAAATTGTTATTATTCCACGTCCACCCTCCCCCGCAGCACAAGTCAAGAGCAAAGCAAAAAGCAAAAATATTTTTTTATATAAATGTTGTGTACATAAAAATAATAACTATTTTTAATAAATGTTGTAATAAAAAGACGTCATTAGTTAACACTGGTAGGACTAATTCCATTAATTGCAGTTTGTAAATTGCGTTTAAAAGGGACGCGACAACTACATAGAAAAGTGTCATCGAATCCATTTTCTCCTATCTCAAATTTATGAAGTTGAGGAAAACCGATGCTGGGATTTTTAACGAGTTACCATGATAAAAGTTGGATGATTTCCATTACGGTGAACACGCGGGGCCTCGAAATGTTCTTAACCTAGATCATGCTGTTCACAACGGACGCGGAGTTTAGGCTAATATTGAATCATGAAGTTTGACCTAACCTTCTGGATGGCACCCTTGAGAAATTGTGCCCTCAGACAGCTAATTCTATTACCACATCACTTCGATTCAGAGAAAAGATTGGACTCGTAGAGAAATGGAATCAAATACGTCCAGTTGTTTGTTGGAAGGACTCTAAAAAATTGTTCAGATGTTGAACCCTGCCCTGACTATCAATTCCGCCGACTAAATAATACCGTGTTGACCCATGATCTTCATTCCCCAAAACCTTGCGTGGACTGGAAACTACCATTGAGCATTATGCCCACTATACGATGTCCGTCCATGACTGAAGGGTCTCAATTATATCCTGCCCACAAAAATTCGTCGGAGAGAACCACAAAAAGCGCTACTACAGAACCACTACTACAAAGTACCACCATCCGTATATTGTAATACCATTGCAGTACCAGTAATAATACTGTAGTACCGTACTATTTGTGGTTCTCTCGGACGAATTTTTGTGGGCAACATATAATTGGGACCCTTCAGGTACGAACGGACAGACAGCCCGGTGACTTCGGCAAAAGTAGGGTTGGAGGCCACAATAATTTGAGAGTAATGACCCATCAGACATTTATTTAGTCGTACTGCCATTACAAAGGCAAAATGGTTAGACTTTAAGCATTAAATGCTTTCTTTCTTAACTTAGTTAATGACACGTGATAGAAAACCAGGTTTGCACAGTTTGCATCTTAGCATATACGACATTTAGTACATGAAAAATACAACGAGTTATTCTAGAAAAACATTCTTGAATAATACTAACTAGACAAATTCCGATACAAATGAAATAGACGTAAAATACTGCCACCACACTAGAATTAATTGTCAAAGGTTTTAACGAATTACCGTCTTGATAACGATCTTTTACATCCCGTTGTAGCTGCATCGTTTCCCTTGCATTCAGGACGCTTTCCCATTTATTCAAAATTCCAGACTGTACTATCGCGTGAAGCCGTTCACTTATGAAACCATCATACACACCGGAACTTGAAATCTCAATACCAAAATCCGACCGGAAAAGCTCTTCCTTCCCCATATATACCTTTGAATTATTTTTGTTATCAAATTTTCTTAATCGAAGTACGTCATCAAAGATTTTACTGGAGAGTCTAATGTAAATCGATTTGTTGCACTTGAGAAACATCGGGGGGTAACTTTCGCTAGCAGTTATTATTTCAGGGGGTTTCAGATTGTCATACAACTTCCCATAAGATTCTTTGTATTTTTGATTACTTGCAACATTGTCGCTGTTAAATAAACCATTAAGAAATTTTCCAAACCAAGTGTCTCGTACAGCTGTTTTCTTACAAATATCCCCAGAATATTCACCATACCACATAAAGTAATCCCCTTCACAATAATTAACTAGGGATATGTAGTCGTAATCGTATGGAATGTGCACTGTATAATTCTTTGAGGACAGATCTGCAAATGTTTCCATTCTGGACAAAGGTGTGGGAGCTGTAAGATCTGTTACAACAATTCCCTTGTATGCATTTGTTAGGACGACGTACATGAGCAGACATGGGGCTAAAATACATGAAAGATACAAATGCCCACTCTTGAATCTACTATTCAAAGTCACTCCCTGTTCAATTAAATATGAGAAAAGTATGAACACCGCACTTGGTCCGATATTGTCCACTTTTTTCAATTTCCAAAACAATTTCAGTACACATGCAGTGAAAACAAAGAAAAACATAAATGGCCACCAAAGGTTGGACATGAACGGTTTTACATAGGCGTGGAGTGAGAGCATCTCTTCTATTCCGTCACATGTAATGAATGCATAGGAATCGGAGAAGTACTTGTGAAAACTTGAACTGTGATGTAAAGGTCTATTAGTTCCATAAAAAATAATGGAGTACGGATATTTAGGAAATGCACAAAAATACGGGTGTATAGTTGTGTTTGGGAACTCTCTAAGCAGCAGGGATGTAATCAGTGCAATTTTTAATTTAATTGGAGTTTGAGTGATCGATTCTAACAGTGGTGAGTTGAATCCGACATTAATTGGAAGCATACGACTTCGCTTGCAGTCATCGTCGGGTTCCTGGTATTCAAAATCCATGAGTTTATCACACGAAAACGATTTTTGTCTGTAAAGAATGTCTAATTGTTCAATTGTCAATAGGAAACTCGAATTCAAGACTCCATGGTTCATCCCGTATGTACATGTCGTACATGTCGATGCCACATAAGTTAGATTCTTTGTCAAGGAAACAACCCCCAAAATTATATAGAGATGCCATGAGTAATGATGTAAAAGTTTTGACCGATTTAGCTGAAACTGTTCGAATGCGTTGTTGTCGTAGAACACGTAATGAACGTATGATGTATTGGAATAATACAGTGGACCAGTGGAACCTAGAGTATCCAGTCTACCGTACGTTTCTGCATAGTGACTCATCAGTAGATATTCAAAAGTGTAATTTCTGGGCATAATCACGAAATGAGAAATGCAAAAGGTTTTCATCAAATGTTGCCAAAATTTGGCATTCCCGTGACACTCATATGTTTTGCCGTTGTCTAGATATAAGATATAGTTGTTGAAAGAATTCGGTAGGTGAATAACTTTGTCGGCAGCGGTCAAAATTACAGGGTAATGCCACTGGTTGATGGACACGTCGTAGGAGTTCGTTATCACGATTTGAATGAGGCATTTCTCAAAAGGTTTCAAGTACTGATTCAAATCCAACTCCAATACATCTCCCTCGGAATATTGCAGAATTCCTCCGGCACTTGCTGGATGTAGTAATTCCAAAATTGCCAAAACAGAACTTATGTATGATAGAAATGATGGAGAAAGTCTCGGCTGAAAGATCAAAACTGCGTGTAGCTCCCATGCTACACATATAAATTCTTCACACTATACACTAGATTCTTTAGAATTAACTAAAAGGTTTTATGAAACTGTAGGAGTGATTTTATGTAGAAAATGTTTGCCAGCCAGTTTCGAATAATTGTAGGATTTGTGACTATTATATTTAAAGGTTTGGCTTAAAAACGATTGTCCTTTCATCTCACTCAGTAGTGACTGACTAAATATCAAGTCATTTCAAAAGCGCTATCACCAGTTCTGATGGGTGGGTAGTTCTTTTTATTCCGAATTGATCATTTTTACTAGTCTTTAAGCCACTCCATTGGCTGTTTGACTTTATAAATGGCTGTATTTTTATTGACAATTGATTCTAGAAATTGTTGCCGCCCATGAATTTTCCAATGATTCCACACACTCGATAGCATTTACGTAAAGTTTGCACGTCACCAATCCGCAGGGGATGGGATTTGTTTTTTCGATTCGGATCGGAGTCAATATTCCCCTGGAGAACCTTTAACAAATATCAAACTCTGAATTCTGAAGTCACCTAAGAGCAAATTCCCAAAGCAATACCAAATTCAACACGAAAACCCGAGAATTGTGTACACAATATATATCACACGTTTATATCTAAGGACGGAGTTTTGTCCTTGAACAATTAATTACTTGACCCTTAACCTTGAACGTTGGACTCAAGCAATCGCAGCTGAACTTTTTTCACGAGAATATATTATGATATCCTATTATTTGATGAGCTATTGATACTCAACATTCAACGTGAAAACTGGACACGTAAAATTGAATACAAGAATTCATTCAGTTCAATGCGCAGAAGCAAAGTCTTCAAATCCTAATTAGATTTATTAAGCGCATCCCTGTAATTAAGTATGTCCTGTCATAGATGCGCATTTCGAGGAATCATTTCATTTTTTAATAATTCGAATAAGGTTTTAGTATTTCACTGAACTGAACTGTATGTCGTATTATTATAAACTACTCAAGTTTCTCCAATTCTTATAAGCCAGTCGTATTTGTAAAAAAAAATCAGAATTGGATATGCGTCATCATATGTCATACGTGTATTAAATATGTTGATTGAATATTGCAGACAATAATATAGAATTTATGCAAGTCAGCCTTGTAAAGAACAGCCAACTGAAATTCGTGGAATGTACTCTATGTGTAATGTATGTGAAGAAATATAATTCGGTCCAGTTTAACTACTGTATTGTTTATATTATTGTTATTAGCCTATAACTCCTTCACTTGGCTCTGTTGTATAGTATATCGTATATTTATTACGTGTCGAATGGCATTTCTGATTACTCAACGTAATCAGCTTCGTCGTTGTCTTTCGGTGTCAGTCACATAACTTTCTACCAACTGTTATCGAAGAAGAGCGATCGACAAAATAACACATGTAATTTGCTCCTTCGTAGTGCGGAATATTTCGGTCAAATTATAACAAAATATTTTAAAGGAATTTGCGTATCCTGGAAAACCAACAGAAATATCGAAACATAACCGTTCAGCAATTTGAAATCTCGATACTCCAAAGCAACTTTGCCTTAAATTCACGGTAACTCGTTTGTCGTATTAATTAATGTTAATAATACGTACAGAAATTATGTAATTAGTGAAGAATCTTGAAAAAAATCCGTTTCTCTTATAACTGGGTCTAGTTTTTGTTAAATTTTGATTAAAATGATTGATTACAGTTTGGACTTACAACAAAAATGGGTCGAGGAAAAAAACTAATACAAAAGCACAAGGTGAAAACTAGAGTAACGGTGAAGCCACCTATTGGACGCCAAGCTGAAGTTCCAGCTGGTCCCTGGGCCCAAGGAGATTCAAGACAGCCAAAAAATCAAAGAACTGTTAATCCTCCAGTTGTGGATTTCATTGACGATTCACTCAGACCAAGTCCAAAGGACGTCGCCACATTACCTGACAAAGATTTGGCAGACCTCATGAGACAAAATTGGGAGCATTGGTTTGACATTAAGAAAAAGCCTGAAGAATGTTTATTGCCCTACGAAAAAGGCCCACCCATTCTTCAGATCAAACAACCTTACAAATTGTACCAAATCGTGAGGGCGAGTGACACAAATTTGAAAGATGATGAAATTGATGCATTGGACAATCTTAATATTAACAGGGGAGATGTAGGGTCAAGTGTTGGATTTCGTTGTATGGATTATAGCATTCCGACCATCAGTTATCTCATGCAAGGTGCCAGATATTGGTAATTGACTTACACATTTATTTATTTATTGCACACTTTATTTATTATTTTTATGCACGTATTTTTTAATCAACACAGGATCATTGTCCGACACCATTCGAATGAGAAATTGGAGACAATCGTGGCTGAGATGGTAGGGAAAACTCGAAAGCATAGTTGTCTTCGGGGTCAAGACATTTTATTGTCACCGGAATGGTTGGACAAACATAACATTGACTATGAAATTGTACGTGAACGTCCAAATTTTTTTCTAATTTAATTGCTAGTATTTTATAAAATAATCTCATCAAAATTTGAACAGGTGTTTCAAAGATCAAACGAATCTATTCTAATGTTTCCTGGAGCATACTATGGTTGGATAAATCTGATGGACGAAACATGTGTGGCTCGTACTCCGTACTACACTGAGCAGTGGTTTGGGTACGCAAAATTTCGGGACAGGACTCGTTGTAGTTGCAGGTAGATTTTGATTTTCAGTTAGTCTAAAATACCGTATGATTATACCAAAGAAAGAATTAACTCGTAATTTTTTGTAATTAATTACCTAGAGCCCAGTTTACATTGGATTTTGAAAAATCTGAGGCCAATCTTCCAATTTCGATGAAATGTAAATCTGGTTCTGAGGAACAGCTTTCGGAGCGCACCATCGAAGCAATTGAGAGACGTGTGAAGCAGCTCTCTTTACAGAGCGTTCAGGGCAACAGAAAATAAAATTATGTCTGCAATCTGGATCTATTTCATACCATGAACATTCTACGATTTATTAACATGTATTTTATTTGGCAATTTAACTAAAGTAATAAACAAACATCCTAAATTGATACAGCAGGTTTCAAAAGAAATTTTGATATTGTCAGAAAATCCTCACGGATCAGTACAACTGGTAGTCTCACAACCACAGTGACATTTCGTTACATTAAAATCTTCTTGAAACTTGTCTCCGTCATAAATGATTTGTCCAACTGTGTTGTTACATGTGAGCCATTTTGGATTTTCGGGTGCGGTTCCATCGTTCTGACACCAACAATTGATGTCATTCCCTCCAATGGCATTCACGTGTTCATAAATGCGTTCAGCGGTGTAATAAAGCATTACTGGATATGGAGCAGGAATATTCTGTTCAAGTTGACAAGTCACAGTGAAGTTATCACGACACACTGTATGTAATACATTTTAAGTGTATGTTCGCGATAATATTTTTCGGATTTTTGTTGCGTGGTTAAATTAGGATTGTACTTACATAAAATTGGGTCTCGAGTGATTGTGGAGTTCTGAGTCAAAACATAACTAAGGCCCATGATTTCAGCAAACCGCAGTATTAAAAAATCAAACGCTCTCATGGTATATATTTATTTGGAAGAGTACGAACACACAATATTATTTACTTGGAAATTTATGTAAGAATTTGGATCAAAATAGTGTAAAATGTGATTGAACTCAATTCACCGGATTGAACTAACATGTATTTTTAAGTAGCACATTGTATATATTCTCCAGCTTTACTCAGGTTGTAAATAATGCGAGGCAGTCACTGTCTGAATTAATTTCTTTGTATTTTGATTCTGTTTCACCTTCTGGTGTCAAGTACACTTAAAATTATAATACACAACACACCGCATACAAAATGAACCAGATGAATCACTACTTCCGTCTCTCTAGAGCAAAATTATTATGCGTAATTTAAATTCAAATGTTATTGAAAGTTGAAACTAGTATTGAGTAGCGCATAACGAAAGAATCGCTACACAAATGCCAAAATCCAAATGTACTCAAATTATAAAACACTAGAATCGTAATTCTTTCCATTGCATTCAATAAGTGAGACAATAAGTCTGTTGTGTTGTGTTGTTGACCCACCATAGCCACCCGTGCGAAAGAAAAAAAAACAAAAGAAAAACCCAAGAAAAATCCCCACAAAAACCCAAAACGTTATGTGCACTCAACAACAACACAACACAACACAACTACAAGCCAAATATCTCATCTAAACCTTTCCCAGGCGGCAAGGTTCCCAAAACAGCGGCAACATTTCCTCGCTGAATAGCTATACTCATTCTCTGTGTAAGAAACTGTGTAGCTCGCGCTTCACCTGTCACGGTAAAAATTCGACG
>JAQGCB010000342.1:0-24017 GCA_034698835.1 Protaphorura tricampata
GGTTTTTCTCCACTGGTTTTTCCTATACTACTGGGGTAACTACATAATTAATATGTAAATTCCTAGGCCAAGTGGGAAGGAACTCGCAAAAAGACACACGAAATGCACAAGATGTTTGATTCAGCCTCGGCTACGTCAATTATTGAGTGTATTTTTTAATACAATGACTTTGAATTCTGAACCACCCAGTACACTCTACCAAATGACAAACTTGAAACGGTGATGTATTGAATTGTATTGTGAATTGTGGGTATGATTGTATTGTAATTGTACCTTCATGTAAGTTTTGTAAGATGTAAGTTATCCCCTCAAGTTGAGTTGTCACTTTAAGACTTCCTTTACTTTACTTTATACATAGTTTACTTACTTTTTTTCTTATGTGCTGTTTGCTGTTGCTGTCGTCTTCGTCCTCGGTCAATAATGACATATGGTAATGGAACAACATGGAGGACAAGAATAATCTTCAAGAAACGAGACGACGGCGAGAGAAGAAAAAAAGAAGTTTAGTTTGTGCAAACATTATACATGGGTTGAAAATCTCGGTGATAAATTGACTTCGGGTACTCTAAAGTAGACTTTCCAGGAATGTCAGTTTGATATGGTGTATGATGTAACACTGAAATTGATATTCCTTGATACGGATTTGACTTGAGATTTGCCGACAAATTTTTTTTATAATTCGAAATAAAGTAGTATGGCTGCTTCAGTGTTATTCCTACGGCTGTGAGAACCGAAATTTTGATTTTTGAATTGACTGGAATCTATCAGGCTTGGGCCAAATTCTTTCGGAAATGTACTTTTTTTTACCAAATACAAATACGGAATTGTGCTTGTATTTAAATACTTTTCGAAGGAATTGTATTTGTACTTAAGTACTTTTCAATTTTTCCAGAAGTACATGTACTTGTACTTAAATACTTTTCAGGAGGAATTGAGCCGAATGTAATATACATAAATGCAAATACACATGTATTTAATTACAAACTACCAAGTATGAATACGGAATTCTACTTGTACTTAAATACTTTCCAGATTTTCCTGCTGTATTTGGAATTTGGACTGATACTTAACCCAAATCTGGATTCCATAAACACCACATACCATATATTAACACAGGAAGGCATCATATTTTATTAATTGACAAACTTTCAAAACGTAAAGTTGATACGGATTATAATGAGGGAGTAATAAAACTACACCAAAAACTTTTTAATTTGTAATCTCATGCATACATATAGTCTGCACTCTGGATGTAGAATTACCGGCCCTCATAATACTGCTGCACAATTTACCTCATTTTATTCTGTGGTTTCCAAATTAGTTGACGAGCTTGAGAGGAAAGTTTTTGTGCCACATTAACTTAAGCATTGAGAAAATGTTTGAAGCTCCATTCCGTGTTATGCAAAATTGAGTCGTTCTTGGAAGATTGTATTAATAATAAATTCTCACGGAGAATTAAATCGTAATTAATAGAAAAACTCGAGTTCCAGTCCCAGATTATTGAAAGACATGGTTCAATTTCCAAATTAAAGCTGCAAATTATTTTCTACTTATCAAAGTTAAAAAAAACTGTGCAGCTCTAAATTAGTTTGGGTGGAATCTTAAGATTAGACTTTCAATAAATTGGCGTATTTCCTCTTTTTACGCAACTTCTTGTTAGACATACGATATTTGAGACATTGTGTAAACATTTCAATTGTTTACGTAGAGATCACTCACAAGGGAAGTGTTAGAGGAATGCATGCATGGAAATTTTTAAAATCACCTAATATATCATATAACCAACTGTTTTGTCGAATACTCTCTTTCATCTGTCACTCACATTTCACATGCAATTGTGGTAATCCGGTATATTGTAGCACTGAACTTTACCTTTTCCTTCTGAAATCGATCACACCTTGTTGTCATTATTTTCCATGTAATGTAATAAATTAAACGAAAATAAATGTCCTGGATTGCCGTGTCACTGAAGAAGTCATCGTTATAAATATACTATATTTACACATGAACCTAATGTGTTCATATTGTGTTCACTATTATTTTAAACGCCCGTCCGGACCGGAACCCGCGCGATTATTACAGTACCAGAATTCACTTAATAAAAATCTGAGGAGTTCATATAAAACCATAAAACTTCCCTGGTCAATTATACATAAGCTCAATTTTGCTGCACGGGCATTTAAGGTTGCAAGTTGCAATTGCATTGCACAAAGAATTAAACAAACTAGGATTTTGTCTGTAATAAAATATTTACTGAACGCCCTGCCTTGCTTGCTACCTTACCTCAGTTAACTGCCCAGCCTTGCCACCAAGTCAAATTTTTATGACAGCCGATTTTCCTTCATGTTTAGTACAATGAAGTCATGCAACTGTTCAGTATTTTGATTTCAGTCAGTCATCTCATCATAAACACCCAGGTAGAAGTCCAAAGTTGAAGTTAGTTATTTTTTTGTACAAGAATTTTTTACAAATGCAGCAGTACAGTGTAGTTCATAACGTTTGACACCAGTTTTGCAAAAACTCCGGGTTTTTGTATTTAGGGTGGACCTGATGACTATTAAACACCCAGTAAATTTATGTATTATAAGAGGTACGTGTATTAGTCCAGTAGTTTGTCTTTGTGCAGTGAGGGGTGTCGAGATGTAATAAAAAGAGACCATGGAAGCGTCAGTCAGTCAGTCCTCGTGGAAATGAACTCAAGTATGAACAAGGTGTAATTTTTTAAAAGTTTAATTTGATGTAATTCGCTCTCATTGTTGTGTCATGCCTCCATGACCTTTTGTTTATTCTCTGACTCTGACTCTGAGAGTTCCATGATTGTTCGTCTTCGTCATGGAAGCGTGACGGAATATTTATCCTAATATTTTTACCATCATGATTTTTATGGCTGGTCTCTATAGTCAAGTCAAATCCAAAATCCCAATTCGATCTACAGGTTTTTCCCGGCATGGATTATTTTTATACAGCCCTTTTTGTAATTCTTCAGGCTAAATCGTGTACACTAATTTTTTAAATGAATTCCATTTGTCAAGGACTTGTATTGAGCGACCACCTGTTTTCTACGACCATAACAGTTATGTACGAAAATTTTTCCATTCTCCAATTATCTACAGTAGTACCAAAAAATATATTGTGGTATAATTTTTTTTGAGAAAGGAATTACCAAAACCCGTCGCGTGTTTTAGTCTCATCCGTTTTAAAAAAAGTATTTCCCACCAATTAAGAAGTTCTTGAATGTGTGACCTTAGTACGTACACATTCTTCAAAAAAATAGTACAACAAAAAATGCAATAATAAGTGGGTACTGTCTGTTGTCTGTCTCTTACAATTGCATTGCATTGCAATAATGGGTTGCATTTTTTCGAAATGATTTGTGTGTTGTGTGCTATGTAATGGTCGGCCGGCCATTGCGAATCGCATGCATTGTATCAAAGTCATAATTTTGCAGAAGTTTCCTCAAAAAATTAATGTCAATTTTAATTTTTAGTGCAATTCATTCAGTAAATGCATGCATGCATGGCTTGGCTGAGTCATTTTCTCGTGTATGTGAATTATGAATAGTATTGCAATTTAATGTTTGCATTGTTGTCTAAGTAAATTATTGCAATAATGGCGAAACGATTATGGCGAAGGCACGCTACTCATTTAATTCACTCACTTTGACATTACCATGCATACTCCCATTCACATTAATTAAAAAAATACACAATAATTGACATTCATTTTCTTCGTCAGCCATTTGGGCATGCAATCATTTCTCTTGCAGACCTTACATCTCCGCGTATTTGATTAGAAATTGAGCTACAATCTGTCCAGTCCGCTATATAATAGGGAAGCTACCCCTAGTAGTAGGATTACGGTTGCGATTGTCTACATATACTCCAATTGTGAAAGGATATGGCCGGGTAGGGCACGGTAGGTTATAGAACACAAGGAAATAGACACTGCGGTGTTTACCTTCTCGAGAAACTATTACATTTTCGGTGACAAGTATTATTGCAAAAAAGAATTATGGGTTGCAATTTTGTTGTCTGGTTTTTCTTGGGTTTATATGTTTACCTGTGCTGCTGCATGCAGCATGCAGTGCACTGGTCGACCAGACAATGTAAATGTAATGTCTCTCAGACGCTTTAATGTATTTTTGCTATGTACTTCCACATATAGTAAGACAAATCATGTACTTTAAAATTAAAAAATGCATACATGGGAGGGCAATGGTACCCCTAGTAGTAGGATAGAACCTACATGAGAAATTAGCGACTTTTTTATAATATATACGCCCCTGCACAGCATGACGTTGACGTAAATCAAATTAAAATTTAAAAAAAAAATTGTACCAAGTTCTCATAAGTTGAAACACGTAGTCCAGATTTTATTCAGAAATCGGATGACTCAACGTGTCTTGTCTGTCTGTCTGTCTAAAATGAAACCACGTAGAACATGAACATGAACGTATACATGATAATGCGATTTGACTTTGAACATTTTGCTCGCAAAGATTTAGCCGAGAGGATGCATTTTATACCGGTGGAGCCATAATTAAATTATAAGCTCATGTAGTATCGCATACTCTCAAGGCTAGGTCACACGGTGAAGAAAACTTCATGCAGCAAAAAGCTTTTTCTTCATGAAGCTTTTGATTCATGAAGCAAAACTTCATTATCCATTCACACGATAAAAATTGATGCAAAAATTATGGCGCGAGTGTCTCAAAATCTTCGAATCTCAAATCATTCTTCAAGTTCAAAATCTTCGTCTCCAAGCCTCAACATCTTCCTCAAACCTAAAAATCTTGAAATAAAATGGATCAAGATTTTTTATTGGCACTCGTTTCTGCTGGACTATTAATTCTAAAAACTAGAAATAAGAAATTGAGGAAGAAACGCACTGTCTGGTCAAAAAAGTGGCTTTGCCGTCGACAGGAGTTTGGAGTCTGTGAAACGCTACTGAAGGAATTAGCTACAGAAAATCCAGAAGATTACAAAAATTGGATGCGAATGGACCAGGCTTGCTTTTATTTTCTGTTGGGAAAAATAAAAGCAGAAATTACAAAAAAAGATACAAACATGAGGGAGTCTATTCCAGCTGAACAAAGACTGGCGGTGACGTTGCGTTATATGGCGACAGGTACAAATTTTCCAATTAATACAAACACAGACTACACATTTGAGTACCTAGAAGTGATTGAATTGGGTTTTAATGGATCGGATGACATTTTGAGAATAAATTTGTTTTTATTTCTTCCAATTTAAGGAGAAAGTTTGAAATCCTTGTCATACGCATTCCGGATTGCTCATAATACAATCTCGGTAATTCTACACGAGACGGTGGCCGCAATGTACAGAACACTATGTGAAGAGTTTCTACCAGTACCAAATTCCGCGGCTGAATGGACTGAAATTGCTGCCAATTTTTGGGAAGACTGGCAATTTCCGAATTGTATTGGGGCAGTTGACGGCAAACACGTCCAAATTGTACAGCCAAACGAATCTGGATCACTCTACTGGAACTATAAAGGATTTTTTAGCATCGTTCTTATGGGAGTGGCTAACAGCTCGTACGAGTTCACGTACGTTGACGTAGGATGCAACGGCCGAATAAGCGATGGTGGCGTCTGGTCTGCTTGTGACCTGAGACAAGCACTTGAAGAAAAAAGCCTTGCAGTGCCGGAATTCAATCTATTTCCAAATACCTCAATTGCCGCACCCATGGTACTGATTGGCGACGAAGCCTTTGGATTGAAAACCTACCTAATGCGGCCATACCCAGGAAAGTTTCTTGAAAAGGAGAAAAGGATTTATAATTACAGGTCTGAATTGTCACAATTTTACAAAATTATAAATACTAATCGTCCTGTTAGTAAATTCATAATAGTTTATAAATTAAAATCTCTCTCAAATATCGTTTCAGATTGAGCCGTGCTCGAAGAGTAATTGAGAATGCTTTCGGAATCCTCGCTAACCGTTGGAGATTTCTTTTGACGAAAATTATGTTCCAACCTGACCGAGTGGAAAAGTTGGTTCTTGTCGCGTGCATCCTTCACAATCTACTCTCGAAACGAAAATCTACTCGACAAAAATACATTCCAGAAGGTCTTGTGGACAGAGAATTGGACAACGGCGAAATTATACCTGGAGCGTGGCGCTTAGATTATCAGGGAGGGACTTACTCAAGGCCAGTAATGTCGGGGAACCGTTCATCAACTAGTGCTGTAGAAATTCAAAACAGGTTCAAAGCATATGTAAACACGGAGGGCTCGGTACCATGGCAGGACTCAAGAATTTAATATAAAATTGAGACAATTCAATCCATTCAATTCCTCAAATAAATAGTTAATAAATGAATTCTGATATTGCGTTTCCTATGGATTGAAACGAAACTCAACTACTTCCGCCAACAATAGTATGTATATAAAATATGAAGGCTCACCTCAAACTCCTCGGAATCCAGAGAACGATTCAAACTGGATGTGGAAGGTCTCGGGTTCAGTGTGTCGTCTAGGAATTCCAACTCACTGAAGAACTGCCATTTTATAATACCATTCTCTTCATTCCCAGCACCGGATTTTTTAGACCTGAGCTCATTTCTCAACTTCATGTAGTAATTGCGAATTACACGCCATTGTTTTATGCATTCATTGGCTAAAAGAAATATAAATACCAAAAATTTCTCATTAGTCTAGGATAATTGATAATGTGATTGTACTTTTTTTGGCTTTTCTGACTCAAAATCATTTTGAATCTCAGTCGTGAGGGTTCGTTTCTAGAAAATACAATACAATGTAAAAAAAATGAAATAAATGCTGTGCACATCTTACTTATATAAATTTTAAGAAAACCAAATTGTTTATATGTGGAAGGTTACGTATTTAAGTCACAATTGTACAATATAAAGAATGTGTAATAATTATTTCCAAAATTATGAGAAAACTAAGTTCATCGTGTTTATGTGAATCAACTTACCGGATGCATCAATTTCACCAGCGACGGCGACCCAGCAAGCCTGGACTGTGTTTCTTTTACTGTGATCTGCGGATTTGCTGTCCCAAATGGCATTTCGATCTCTCACTGCAGTTATAAGTTTGAACTTTTGTTCCACTGACCAATTCATGATTTGGAATTTAATTTTAATTGAAACTGAAAACGAATGCCAATGAAGTTGAAATTCTGCCGCGCGACAAGGATCGACCAATCCAAAAGTTGCATCATGAAGCTTTTGCTGCAAGAAATAGGATCCGATCCTATTTCATGAAGCTTGAAGCTTTTGCTACATGAAGTGCAAGCTTCACCGTGTGACCGTTCAAAAAAGCTTGATGTATGAAGAAAAAGCTTCATGAAACATGATGCATGCAGCTTTTTCTTCACCGTGTGACCTAGCCTCTAGAGATCAGATGAGAGGAACTTTCCCAATATAGTGTTTAGTGTTATAACATACACATTTTGTCTATAGAATCAGTTGACAAGGGTAAAAGGCGCCTTGGACCAAAAGGGCCAAAAACTCTCTGTTCCCCAAATTCTCATTGGAGCCGCCAACAAAATACATCCCATCTCCACCCTCTTGACCCAACACAACATACATAACAGCCAGCCCAGCCAGCCGAGGCCGGGCCAAACCGACTGATCGGCAATCGAGCCGAGTGGAGTCCATAGAATGTGTACGGTGTACGTTAAAAAAAATTTAGTGATATGAAAACAAGTAGTCTTCGGGAGTCGAGTCGAAGTCATTTTCATTCGGCTCGATTTCGTGGTGGTGGTCGTCAGAAAAACCGCCGAGCTCACAAGTCGCGACTCGCGAAGCGGCGGCGGGCCGCGGACGGCGTGGCGAGATTTTGGTTCTGCTTCTACTGTGTATTATTTTGTGTCTTTGGATCTCACTCTCATTTCTTCCCACCAAAGTCGCACTCGCAATCCCAATGCATTGCATTGGATTCTGTATTGTTCGGCGTGTCAGATTTTTCTTGAAGACTGACTTTGAGAGCGAGGTCGAGATAGAGATAACGTGGAATGCAAATGCATTGGAAATGGATTGACCAGTTAAAGGAAGAAGGGGATTAAGTTGATTTTTCCCTTTATCCCTTGTCTGTCTGTTGTAGCCGTAGTCGTGCGTAATGTGTTGGTAAATTTTGTAGAGAATGTATTCGATATGTACATTGTATTGGATTGAATCACATGGCATAATTTCATTCTTCCTTTGGCGGTGAATTTTGTGTGGTATGTGTTATGCGTCTGAAAAGTGTACACAGTAACACAGTACAGTATGCAGTACAGCTGGGTTAGCTGGATGATTGGATTAGATTGGATGTAGTAAGATTTAGATATGTGATGTGATGTGATGATGTGATGAATGTGCTTGGCTTGTCTATTGATAATCTAGAATGAATATTATGTTGACAGAACATGAACATGGTATCAATTGGAATTGGAATGATATTGAGGATTTGGATTCTATATACCAATACAGGCATTTGAATTTGTACACATATTTTTATGTACATGATTTATTTTGAAACTTGAAAGTGAAAGCCTTGGGTTCGGATGGGACGCTGGAACTATTTATTTACCTTTCCATATTTAATTTGTCTCGGTGCCGTCTGTGCGGGGAAGGGAATTGGCCAACCGACATTGACTGTTGGATTTGATGAGTTAATCTTTATGTAAGAATTTTCGATGGAGTAATCGAGTGCCATTTTTTAACAAAACTAATTTATTCGCTCGAGTTAATCTTTATTTAATGAAATCACGTATTCTTCCAAATTAAAGTCATGAGACGGAGTGAATATGAAACATTCGTGCTCAAAAACAAGGCATGCAAGTTCATACAAAGGATCAACCTGATTCAAGTACAGCCGGGCAGCGTCCTTACAAATCTTATCTTCTGGAATATTATCTAATTATAATATTAACACATTAACACTGATGAGACATAATCAATGATGTGGAATGCTATGCTGGTCGTGGTCTCGTGGTCGCGCTTTCATTGCTTATAAAGACCCGTGTGGAGAAAGTGCGTTTCTTTCGTATCTGACTTTGGACGCGTCTGAAGGAATTGCCATTGCCAGCTTTCACACTGACAGGATATACTACACACTACATTCTCTGATATTACATAGAAAATACCTTGAATTATTTATCTTCGTAACCTATCGTGCTTTGGTTTGGCAGAGTTCTCGTGGGTTATGAACCACCCTGTGTACTTTCTCTTTCAGAGAAATTGGAAAGCTGGAAGCAAGTTGGCTGGGATGAAAACTTTCACTTCATTGGACATTCACTGTATGGTCTAGGGTCTGCGTCTGCACTGCAGTTGCAGTACATGTGTCCTGAGTATGAGTTCATTCCTACATCAATTGGAATTGGAATTAGGAAGCGACCTGATACAGCTATTACGCACAATTTTCATTGTTATCATACATTGCAAGGCCTTCCGCATACATAATTGCATAATTAAAGAGGGAGTTAACATTAAGCGTGTTACTTTTGAACTGAACCACTTGACACTCGATGATAACAGGAACGTATAATGAGCGAAAGTCACGTCACAATGATAATCCACGGGACAAATGTTTTAAAGTGTTTACAGTACAAAAGGTTCGGGTGTGCGAGGTTAACCACACGGATAGGGTGAAGAAGTCGATCACCATCAGATTGTCACGTAACATTTTTGTTTTGCTCATGGTATATTCTGTGGCCATAAACAAGGGATTTTGTTTCAAAATGTGTTGACCAAATTCGTTAGAACCTTTTCCCGTAGTGAAAAAATCTACAACTCATCAAAAATTCAGTTCTCCCACAAACATTGCTAAACGACTGGAACCCATTTCAAACATGGAATTGGTCCCTGGTAAAAAACAAATGTCTTGGACAAAAGTATATCCACGAGTAATGTGGCCGATAAAAACTAAATGATATAAAAGCAGTGTAAGTGTAAATGTGAATTTGTGAATCAGACAAATGTTTGGAGTAAAATTAATGTTTCCTGTTTGATACACTTCCTAGAGTAACGTTTACTGCGATGAAAATTGAATGACATTTTTGATTTTGGAACGTTTCACATTAAAATACGAAATTAAGCATGCAACGATTCGAACGGTACAAAGAATTCCAGTTACAAATCGCAATGGCACTCACAAACCATAGTTGTCAGACATTCAAGCAAATCTGTGGTATCCTTACTGGAATAATTTCTTGGAAATAAAATTCGGGTTTGCGAATCTTACCTTTCTAGCATGGAGCTTTCCGCAGAACCAAATATCGTAGATTAAGCGTATGGAAATATAAATGCCAGAACGTGTAGGTGAAATCAGTCATAAATTCAATTTACCTGTATTCCTACTCTTACTATCTAGCTTGGGCATAAGAATGGGCAAAAGTGGTGAAATTATTACTCCAATAATAATGGCGACAAAAATATAATGATTTAATTACGACTGTTTCAGGAATGACAATGTTCAATTCGCGAAATGTTTGCTCTGGTGCTGGCAATTACAAATTAAGTAAATTCTGTATTTCCTTCTTATACGACAGAGTGACGCATGACACAATGACAATGATTTTGAAAGTAAAGTTTTGGTTTCGTAGTATTCCTCGAAACATGCTACGAAAAGCTGTCGGGGGGTCTGTCTGGTATGAATAATAAATTGTAAATTACAACACTGATGACACAATATTTCTACAACGTTACGAATTCAGGAGTAAAAAGGATTGTATGAATGGGTTGGTTTGGTGGACACACCGTGGGAGAGCATTTGGATTATTTATACGACTTTACTTTCTCCGAAACACCTCAGTTCTGCTTTCTCTGTTCCTTCGTGCTGACGAATAAAGCGAACTCGAATTGGCCTGGCCTCCTCTCAACACACATACATACACACGCGATACATGACAATACTCACGTAAATCTTACATTTGTCATTTACTTTACACTTTAGTGACAAAAATTTTAAATCGTTATTACTCAAATTAATTAAAAATAATAATTGTGTATGCCCATATGAAACCTGAAAAAAATAGTAACTCATTATAGTTAATATTTTAATTTAAAATTACCTATTTCGAAATAGTGTTAACTTCAGACATTAACTTTCTGATAAAAACAGTGCAATGCGTTGGAGGTACACTTTCATCAGCTCGAGACCATTATTGTTCAAATTACTGTTCAAAAATAATGTTCCATACGATTTTGTAATAACGACGGGCTGACAAAAATCGTCAGATATTAATTGAAAATTTCGATTATATTACCTCTGTGGAAGAAATGCTGAGGATTTGCGAGCTTCTGAAGGCTAAATTACATTTAAATAAAATTTGAAAGCGAATATCGACACGAACGTTAAATATTTCATTATAATTATTCTGTGATTACAAGCAATAAATAATAATAGGTTCGTACATAAAACTGAGAAATATTTGTACCTGATGTGGAAAGAGAAAATTACTTTAGACCATTTCATTATGTATAAGAATAATTATCCCAAATCACACCAACTGGGCCTGGGCGTGTGAGTATTAATTCAAAAATTTATTATTCAACTCATATGATGAATTATCTTTCGGCCATACCTTCTTAATACTCATCTGTCTGTCATGAATAATTTCCTGGACTTTGATGGAAAATCAGGTAGGTACGCACCTGTACACTGTACGTGTCATAGCACGGGGGTATTTTTGACAGTTTAATGGGAAATCCAAATGTATTTTCGGACACTAGTCCGTCCGAGTACGATCGCAAAGGAATGAATAAATTGGACGGGGCAGAGAGCAATAAATCGGTCAACGTACGTACGCACGCACTAACCTATTAAAAATCCACAAACGCCCTCATTCCTTATGTATATTATCGGATGAACATAAAAAAGAATGAAATCCGAACAGATATTTTCATGTCGAAAAACTATTCATTGAATTGCTTGCTACTAGGAGATGAACCAAAATCCAGAAAGAAAAATGTGGTTGGCTTTCACAGAGAAAGCGGAGAAAGTAGTATGAACCAGAAAAATGACAGGTGTCGAGATTCGGACATTCTCACGCAAATCCTACTTACAAAACTGTAAAAGTGAATTATGGTGTCTAGAAATCTGAGCTCTCTCTAGAGAAATCCCTAGCATACAAATATTTGTTTTCCAATCACGTTTCCAAGTCCAAAGCTCCAGTCCAATGTGTTGATCAGTCCACTCCGTACTTTCTTCGCTCATGTGAATCATAATGACATAACGTATTTGTTCCCCCAACAACCCAAAAAAAATCATCATATTATGAGTGAAAGTTTTGTGTAAACATTGTAACCCCCTTTAAAACTGAATTTCTCATTACTCATTATATCACTTCTGTTAAAATTCGGGAGATGTTTCTTCCAAATCACTCTCCTTCAATTTTTCTTTAATATCAACCCGTCAAAATTCCAAATTTTCTAGTGAATTTACATTACATTTTTTTTTCTCAAAATTTTCCACTTTACTCTGATTTGAATGGAACGAAAATCATTGGGCGGTTCTGGTACTCCTGGAACAAACAAAGGAAAAACATCAAATATTTCCGTCAACAATAACGTACGTCGTTCTACGAGCAAATCTCCTGTCCGACCAAGGACACCAACAAACGCGAGTTCAAAATCTCCTGGACCAAATTCCAATGCTCAAGAGTCCACGGTGAGCAATAACAATGCTAACAAACCCAAGTCCACCGCAAATGTTTCTGGAGGTAATCAGAATGGTACGTCAAATAAGTCCGCTGCAGCGATTTCAGTAGAATCCGCCAAGAAAATTTACAGCGTTAATCAGGCCGATGCTGTTCTTGCACCTAAACCAACGGCCGCAAATCCCGAAGCCAATGGCGCTCCCACTGCATCTACCTCCAACAACGTCATTGCCAATTCTACTGCCAATACCGTTACACCTGCACCTGCACCTCCGGTGTCAACCTCTTCAAAAGTGTCAACTTCTGCCAAATCCACAGCAAGTGGTCACGGTGGTACAAACCCATACAGAAATTCGATGAGCCTGACCAAGACTTTTCCACGTCCAATGAGCCAAAATCCAGCCCTCAATAATTACACACGTGGAGCACTTGCAAGATCAACCATGGCTTTGGGTGCTAAAAGTCCAAGTTCAAGTGCATTTCGTGCATCAGTTGAAAAAGCTGTTCGGGTATGTTTCAGCAAGAAATTTCTCAGTAACAATCCAATTATCTAAATAACCTAATAAATTTTTATTTGACAAATTTTAGGAGCATAAAGTGTACACAATCGTTGGACTCTACCCTGCCGTTCGGAATGCACTCAAACGTAGAGGATGGGTTGAGAAGAATTTTAACAGTCAATTGGCCATGAGACAACAAAACCAGAACCGAGGTGTGTACATACGTAAGCAATTTTTGATATATTTGTGTGTGTGTGAAATGTGCGTGAAATTAGTTTGAGTAATATTTGGACTTGCTGGGAAATAGAACAAAACAGACAGGTTTGGAAAATTAATGAGTTGTCATTACTAGCACCACCACATCAGGACAGGAGAGAATAGCCTAATAAACTCATCATATTTATTGGCATTCCTGGCCTGGCCTTGCTTTGCACTACCCATTTCCTTTTCTTGATTAGAAAACTTGGTAGGATGTCTTGAGAAAAAATCGAATTGAGCTTGAATGTTGTATTTATGGAGAATTTGTATTGTCAATACCTGACTTGGCCTTATTATTAAAAAAAGGAAAAGATAAACCCCGGGTGAAAATGTGTTCATTGAACATGCAGACAAAAGTAGACCCTGACACTATTTTCTGATTGAAGCATCAACTTTTCCAACTATAATGAGATCGATTGGATAATATGCTTGTCCTGTGTCCTGTCCTTCCGGTGCGGTGCTGCTGTTGTGTTTGGTTAGACGTTAGACAGGTACATAGGCTGGGCAGATTCTTTCACACGGAATTTGATTTGGAAATTGGATTTGGGTTTAGCTCACAAGGGAGACTTCCCGGATGCGTCTTACAAATTCTCGTGTGCTTTCTCTCTATCGTATATGTACAAGCTAAATGTAATAAAAATATTTGAGGACTCTAGAAATAAAAATTGTGATAACGTTTGTCAATTGAATCACAACGTGAGCCTCCCTTGTTAGTTCTGGAACAGTTTAATCGTAAAGAGAAACTAAACGATGGTCTAGCCATGTCCATGTCAAAACTAATGAACAAAATTCGAGGGCAAAGAAAAGAAAAAGGAAAATCGGGGTCAGGAGGTAAAAAGCAAAAAACTATTTCAGTTCAGTGACTGGCACTGGAACACAAGTCCCGTCTTGGCTTGACTTCGTAGTTTCCTGTGTATGACAAAACCGTAAGGTGTAAGTTACATATATTGAACATCAATACCCATTACCCTCTGACTCCAATTTTCTTTCAGTTTACATTTTATGTGATCCTGGCATGAATGAATGTGTGTGACAGTGTAGTATGTATAACACGATAGAGAAAATGTTATGTACATGGTGAAGCATTTGCTTGACAAATTTTGACTACACTGATTTTACTGTCTTATATTTTTTTTTATCATTAATCTTTTGTCACCATAATGCGAACCAAATTCCACATTCCATTCCATTATTCTATAACATGTTTCGAATTACCAACCTTTCACCTGAAAAGAATGCATTAGGGTGGACATAACATAAAACTTTCACCAAAGTAAAAGTTGACTTTCACAATGGAAGGACTTTCACTGGCATTGTGAGAAAGTGGAATTAAATTTTACTGGATGAAGTTTGATGATGAGAAATGATGGGTAATTAATTGGAATTTCTAGAACCAGAACCGGTGAGAGGATCTGAAGAAGAATCTGACCAAGCTTGGTTGGCTCGAGTCCTCAAAGACTATCCTCCAGATTTTATTTGGGTCATTCGTCGGGACAATATTGAATGGAGACTTCTTCATAAAGATCAGATAATCAACCGTTACCCGAAGGCTTTCTTTACCACGAAGGTAAATATAAATTATGAAGCAGAGCATTACGTAGAATTTCAAAAATCAAATCAAAACAAATCTGAGATTGTTTTACTTATATGCTTATAATAGGTTGGAATTGCAGCTTGCCTTCAGAATATTCATTGGTACAGTGAACCAGGAGTGGCGGAGATTTTGTTCCCAAGATGTTACCGTCTTTGTTTGGATGAGGAGCGTCAGGCTTTCATTGATGATTTTCGTTTGACGGCTTGTTTTGGTCTTCTCAAATTATTTGTACTCATTTTTGAGAGGGATGGGGAGACAGGTTTCCATGATCAGAATACTCGAATGAGTACTGTTAACGTTGAATTTGCAATTCGACAAGTTAACAATTACATCAAAATGCGACGTCATGAAGACATTGACTGGGTCATGCCCACACCTTTGACCACTGGTCACTGGGAGGCATTTCTCACAGGATACTATGATATTGCATTGGGACGAACAAAGTTCAATTGGAAGGATGCGACTGAAGGCCTTCGGGTAAGTTGTCAATTAAATACAAGTAAAAAATCCAATCAGATTCGCTGACCCCACATCTATAATATGAATCAGTTTAATTTTATATCTACCTCGAATTAGCTGATCTGACGCAATAGCCTAATCTTTTCTGTTCCAATTTCAGAACAAAGTTGAACAAGTTCGAAGAATTAATCAACGTGCTGCAATTTACTGGCCACAATATCATATTGATGGAAATGCGAGTCTTTGGATTTGTAAACCAGGAGCCAGGTCTCGTGGAAAAGGAATTGTCATCATGAGTCAATTGGATAAAATTCTAGAACTTTTGACGAGTTCAAATTTCCGTGAAGCTAATTGGGTTGTACAAAAATACATTGAACGTCCAATGTTGATTTACAAAACAAAATTTGACATTCGTCAATGGTTCATCATTACAGACTGGTCTCCTCTGACCATTTGGTTTTACAAGTTAGTTTTCTAGTCCAATATTTCTACAATAATATACATTTTCTGTATATGTATTCTAAAAAATATGAACCTCTGTATCCGTAGGGAGAGTTACATCCGTTTCTGTACAAAACCATTTACTCTGATTGATTTTCATGAGAGTGTTCATCTTTGCAACAATGCCGTTCAATGTCGGTACACAAATTCTGAGCTTCGTGATTCTGCACTTCCAGAAGAAAATATGTGGGACTGTTACACTTTCCAGGCATATTTGAAGTAATTTTATAAATCCAACCAACCTTACCCTAATATTACATAATTTCTACCCAATTTTAATTTACAAATATTGATAATCCAGCACGATTGGAAAAATGGATGCTTGGGAAAAAACGATTTACCCTGGAATGAAACACGCGATCATTGGTGTCTTGTTAGCTTCACAAGAAACCGTTGACAGTCGTAAGAATTGCTTTGAACTTTACGGTGCAGATTTTATGTTGTCCGAAGATTTGAAGCCTTGGTTGATTGAAATCAATTCTTGCCCATGCATGGCGTCATCAACCAGTGTGACTGGTCGTCTTTGCCCATCATGCCTCGAAGACACCATTAAAGGTAAGAAAGAATTTCATTGATCTCTACCACTTCGTTATTTATACACAAACAAAAAATATAAACTAATAATTCTGACATTTCTTGCTCAAAAGTTATCCTGGATCGTAAAGAGGATAAGAACTGTGACACTGGGTATTTCGAGATGATTTACAAGCAGAATATTTCTGGTCTGAACACAACGTTGTACGGCGGAAATGATTTGGTTCTCCAAGGGAGGAAAATGACTCGGGACATCGACTGGCCTGGGTAAATTTTTAAAACATATTTCAAAGGACATGACTCCCTGGTTATCGGCCTTTCTACCTCGGTGGGAATCGGCTGAAATTTTGCATATGTGGCTATGGAACATAAATAGGCAATGTCACTACTGTATTTAAGAATCCGGAAAGTCACTGGGGATATAGCCTTCAGAATATAATGTTATATTCGGGAGGCTTTCCATGGGACCATGAATACTCAATCTTGCTGCTTCTGTCCCGTTAGAGTATGACATTTTCGATTAGAAGTTTGAGAGATCTTGTACCAGGGGTTATTTTTTTAGCTCACTGCACAAAATTTCGGCTAATTCTTCTGAAGAAGAGAGACCTTTAAGAGACGAGACATGTCCTTCCAGATCTTTTTTGAAATAACGTTAATGAGCGGTATTTTATTTGCCCTACTCAGAATTATGACCAAGTACAATACAAGCTCGCGCGGAAGTCCAAAACTACTAGGTCATCTCCCTGCGCGCTCCTTTACTCAGTCTACGTCCGAACATTTTCAAGGAATGACTTTTGTTGATTTGGTGGAAAGACTCCGTCTCCGAGAAGATGAAAATCAAACAACCCCACATGCTCAAAAGTCTATCGAGAATAGTCCGGGTTCCTCTCTTCAGGCTGCGATCCGAAAATATCGCCAGAGTAATCAAACGGACAAGATACTCAATCATTCCGCATCCCAAGGTCCTTCTAATTCACTTCCCAACAATTCCTCTGAAAATGAACCACCCCGTGGTCCTACTCCTATCATTGACACATCTGGTATTTTGAATGTCAAAAAACTTCAAACTGGACCCCCAGATCCAGTCATTCTTTACAATGGAGTTCCGAGTACAAACTATTCATCAAAACCAGGGTCTGTGAGCTACAGTGAAATGTACCCTTTGTACTCTCATCTTTCCAATGCCAACAAACCACAAAATTTCGTTACTTTTGGGAATCGGGCAGCCCAAAATAAATCAATTTATGGATTTGGGATAAATACCAATGCTCCTTCCGGTTCCGGTTTTGGATTTAATTCGAACCTCGGGATTAATTCGAACGTTGCTTCTGGTTCTGGATTTGGGATCACAAATGCTGGTTCAGGTGGAATACCTGGGGGAAGTAAACCAGGTAATTACAACAACACTAATTACCCAAGTGTTCCACTCTCTCTCTTGACTGGAAATGCTGGGCCAAGTTCAGCCACTATGGCAGAATTACTTCGTCAAGCCGGCAATGGCGTCCCGAATGGTTTTGGAACACATCAACAAATGCAGAATTCTATCTATGGACATTTGACTGGGTTACAACAACAGGGTCCAGGGAAATCTAAGCAACAAGGAGGGGGGCCTAATAATCCAATCCCAATGATGCTCATTAATCCGATGAAGACAAAAAGTCTAAAAATTAGATCTGGACAGTCGTCTAATCGTTCAACACATGTGTCACCCATGAGAGTCCCAAATCCTCCACCACCGGGCTGGACTGGGACAAAAGCAATGGATGGTGGTAACACACAAAAGTATGGTAAGATTTGGACGCACTATAGAGTTAAAAAGAATGCCAATTTGAGTCAAAGTGAAAAAATTAAATGTAAAACTAAAAAAAAGTCTAGTACTAAGTCGAAGAAATCTACATTGTGTAACTCTTCTGTAATTAGTACGACTATAAATTCACCAACTTATAATAAGTACAAGATTGGCATTCAGTGCAAAAATGTGGGAATGACTATGAGTGTCTATAAAAATCGGGCTAACAATTATGAACTTTGTAAAAATTGTAGCCCCGCCCCAGATATCAGGGCTTCGACCGTCTCAGGACTCAAATCAACCGGAAGCGTCAACCAGTCAAGTGGGGAACAAGGGAAACGACCCACCACAGAACCATTCTTAAATCAATCCTCTCCAAGTCAAAATCAAATCACTCCAAATTCTCAAGAAAATATCATTGGGAGTGAACCAACTAAATCAGAAATACAAATTCTTGTTAAACCTCCACAAAAAATTCTTTCAAAATCTTCAATACAATTAATAAGCTATGAACCTCCACTTTCTGAAAATAAATTCCAATCCACAGAATCATCAACAAAACCCAAACCAAAAGTCATCATGAGCAGTCATATTTTTAAAAATGAAATCAAACAAAATAACGCAACAATGAGTGATGCTAATATTGATTTCATGAGAGTCACAACTGCAAAGGATTCTGTGAGTTTGATGTTTTCAAAATTTTCTCCTGCTTATATGATTTATCCGTCAACTCCAACCCATTCATTCCCAAAAATTGACGTTGATAACAATGATGATGATCAGGAGTCAGAAAATAATGACAAAAATGGAGGTGTGGAAAATAAAAGTCAAGAAAAATTTATTGGAGAAAAAACTGAAACACGAAATTATCCAAGTACTTCAACTCATTCAAATCCACATTTTAAAGTTAACAATGCTGGAAATAAGGAAGGGAAAGCAAATGAAACTGCCCAAAAAGAAAATGAAGAAAAACTGGATAACAAACAACAAGACACACAAATTCATTCCTCTTCAAATCTAATTGAACTCTCACCCAAAAAGGAATCGGAAATTGTACGCAACACTACTACGTCTTTGATTCCTTATTCTCAACCACAGTCACCCTCTCCTATTCAAGATGACAACGAAGGTTAGCTAAAAATTATTAGAAAACACAAGATTTAAATCCATACACATGCTAATCTAAGATTAAATTGTGTTATTGCAGAAATTGAAGATACATTTTTGGCTTGAGTAGAAAAATCACCTTTAATCCCATCTCCTTTCTAAAACTTATTCCTTCCTAAATCATTGAAATGCTTTGATCGAAATTCTATTAAAATTCAAAGTGTGGAACAAATCAGTAGAATACTCTAATTATATGAATTTAATTGAATTCTAAGTTTCGGCTCAGTTGGCATTGGCATTCCGAAGGGTATTAAATTTCGCTAGATCTAGTCAAACTAAATTCATTGCTTTGGTAGAGAATACGTAATAACATTAAAATTGTGATTGTAGATAAGTGTGGGTATAAGACATTGAAGATTCCAATATTCCAGATAGTCATAATATTATATTTAACTATTTCGAACGTGAAAATATTTTTTCTTGGCAAAGAATATATTAAAAGGCTATTAACAATATTGAGTATTTTCGGTGAAACTGAAATGTGATAATTAACTAGAACTGCCGTCCAAGACACTGCCTAATAAAATAGTACTATTGCGTCCGCTTTTGTTAAGTAGTAATTACCATATTTAAAACTGTTCAGAGTGCTTACTTCAATAAACTGATTTATGTGTAAAAAAAAAGGTACATAATATTAACTAATGTTCATTAGGCCTCGTGCCCATTGACTGTCTAGAGTTTTAAGTTATCAGATTATCCAATAATTACTAGAAATAAATTAAGATGAAATGAATATGAATGTGTCCACTTATTACAAAACATGACCAGACGCATCAGAAGTTGAATTTGATTTTTCACAGCGAGGTCATCTTAAGGATATTGAAACTCAATGTTCTGAAAATATTTACGAGGGTAAGTTCATAAAGTAAACCAGAGCACTTTTGTCTAATTGTTTCTCCCATATATAAAAAGCGAATTTTTTGTTTTAATCATGTGGTGAATTGACAGATTCTAAACCTGGCAAAACGAACTGTTTTCGTGTATGACTTTAAAAAACTATGATGAGTGTCACCTATTTTCGAATTTAACTCATGTATTTTCAGAACGATATATATTACCAGGATTGGATTTGAACTCAATTAAACGACACAGCTAGTTAATTAGGCGGCATTTTATTTCAGGCTTCCGAATTGTTTTATAAAGGATAATTGCTATGAAACATATTTAAAGTCTTATAGCTAGGTCTTCAAATTCACAATTCCAACAAAAACATTTACGCTACCTAATGGGGTTTGCGGTAAGAATTTATTTGAATTCGCGTTGAACCTAAACATTCGTCTCTCTGGCTCTACCCTTAATATTAGTTTGCAGGGTGTTTCTTTCCTATTCATGTATTTCAAGAATTCCAAACAAAAAACATAAATAAGCCCATTAAACCTTTAGGAAGTAATTCCTGGCCTATCACATGGAATATAAAGAAACAACCTGTACACTAACTTATTTGGGTTCCATCTTCCATACCGAGAATGGAAAAATCAGTCAAAGAAACTGCAGACATCTAATTTACATAGATTTTTTATTAAGTCGAAATTAATCGTTACAATATACTTATGCGAAGAGCTACGAAATAAAGTTCTGCTTTCTACACTACACGGATTACATATATTCATCGTATTAATGTCACTCACAAAATTAGTTGATCGACGAGTCCAGTAAGTCCTCTATGGTGAACCGTCAAAAAAAATTTGAGAATTTCACTCAAATGTTGAGATGTGCAAAAACAAGTGAAGTGTGAGGGGTGTTGGGGTAAACTCCAGCACGGGGGAGGGGTAAGGGCAAGGGGATTGGTGGAGTTGAATGAATTGTCCAGACGATTTTACTCGCTCGGTGCTTTCAATGCGAATGAAAGTCGAGGCCTGGAATTGTTTTTCCCAAGAATTTTCTTTTGCTCCTCCTTGACTCGTTTTTCTTGTTCACGCTTTAAAATTTGTCTCTTTTCATCAATCTTCCGCTGTTCCTCAATCATCTCCAGTCGTTCCTCAGCCTATAAAATTCATTTAGAATCAAATTAGTCAACACCAAGAATCTCCCAATTATACGTTGTAAATAAAACGGATCAAACTCGTTACAATTACAGCAAAGGCATAAGTCCTTATTTTGAGAAACTGGGTTAGCATCGCAGAATGTCATCCGTGGCTCTAGTAAAGGTTGGTCAAAATGTTAAATAATACATAATCTCCTGTTCTGTTGCAGAAAAAAACCTCGTAAAAGTATGTCGATTAAGCATTAACGACTTACTGGCTAAATATTGACTAGTGAGTCGATTAGTTCTCTATATTGTTCGGTTGAGAATATAAAATAGGGTTTAGGTTGTTCTGTATAAAAGTAAAATATACATTAATCAAAAAATGATATACAAAGTAAGTAAAATTTTCCATTAAACAAAATAATTATTTTTGAAAATGACCATTCGAGTCAACTAATCTAATTTAATCCCATATATGTTAAATTAGTTTCGAGGACATGAGAGAATGAAGGTAAAAAAGTTGTAGCATTTTTGGTTACATGAGGTTTATAAGACTTCAAAATTATTTAAATCATGACCTCTGAAAAGTAGACCTTTACTAGGAATTCTTCCTAACCTTATCACCTCATTGTATATTCTCTAACCGAAATATTTCAAATTATTTCACCTTAACTTATCTACATCTTTTTTTGACAATTTCAATCATGATCTCGATTCCAATGCGGGTATTACATGTTATCTCCATTTAAACAAATGAAGAAAACTGTGAAACACCGGGAACACCAGCTAATGTCAGAACCCAGTGTAAACTGGACTACTATCAAAATAATACAACGTAAAACAAATGTTATCACTCACATTGCGTTAACTTCACCTGTACATATGAAAATGAGTGGGCTTGTGAATATAATCATTGCATACTAACTATTATAATAAACAGGAAAGACACCTACCATTTTGCGCTGAGCCTCTTCCATTTTTTTATTATTTTCCGCCATGATACGCTCCAACTCCTCTCGAGCTCGACGCTCTTCGTCCTAAAAAAAGGGAAGTTGCTGTATTAGTAATCTTCATACATAATTGTTAAAACTTGTAACCTAGTAAGCACTGAATTCTTGCACCTCAACACACAATTTAATACACTCTTAAGGAGTTCTGTCACGACACTCGTAACCATAATTATGGTACAAAGTATCATGAGGTGAAAACTAAAACTGTTCGATAAGATCAACGCGATTTGCTTGATAGAAAACTGGAAAGGGTTCAGGGAAACAACAATTTTAATCGGTGATGAGTCCGTGTATCCAGACATCTCGTATGGTGATGGTCAGCTTCTTCAAATGGCAGTGAGTATTCTCTTCGACTAAAATCAGAATGACTTTTGTAATATAATTGGAATGGAATTTTAAAAACTACCTGTGTGTGATTCACATCAGCTCTCAAATCTGAGTTCAGACGAATTTTCTTCCGCGCTGTCTCTGTCGCAGATGCCCCCCAACAATTCAAAAAGACTTACACCACACCCTCATCATCAAAATTATGTAAAAGAAAAACAGAGCTTTTTCTTCTGCTTCAAATTGTAGGAACCCATTCAATCCTCTTTTCTTCTCAAAGAACTTAAAAAAGTATTTCTCCCTGTCCCTTGGATTGAGATAACTTACTCGTTTTAGATAGGGGAATTCGAAAATACAATATTCTAGCTCCTCATATCATATTCCAATGGAAATGAAACAACGACAATAAAAGTGCGGAATTTCGATGATTGATAGCTATCTGTATATATTTCATGAAATTCTAAGAAACCGATACAAACAACACAAAACAAAAATCTTTTTCAAATCTTTGGAAGCTACAGTTCTGATTGAACTGGACCTCATAGTAAAATACGCTTTTTAAATGTGCATGTGCAGGTCACTTGACTGCTGCACAGCGAAAGCAAATTTCTATACTATAAAAATAATCAAAGTGTTTTCTCATTTCGATCCAAATTCTAATTAGACTAATTACCAAAGACCAGAAGAAATTTAGAACCCTTCGCTGTGCAGCTACCTTCGGTGCACCTTGCTTTGCCATTTTAAAAATGCTCTGCTCCACTCATCCAAAAAAGGAAGAGGATAGGGACAAATTCTATTGAACTGAAAAGCGATTTGTTTTGACTACGAGTCCAGTTCATTCAGAAATAGCTTTACCTAGTTACTATACGTTAGGTAGAAAAATTACATGGCAATAATAATTGTCAATCTTAATGAATAACAATCTGAACTCGCAGTTCTTTGAGAAGTTACAGTTACACCGTCCATAAGGAAAAAATATGATCTGAGCAAGGCTTAGATCTGGAAAATATTATATTTATTCTCTGTTAGAAACATTTTTTAAACATTTAAACCGGAAAACCTGTTCAAACAAAACAATTTTGTATCAGGCACACACTAATGACTAAACCAAGTCACTCATCTCGTTTGGATGTACGAAAGAGATGGAGCAGAGCAAGGTGTTCTAAACTTATTGTGGAGCCACAAAGGCCACTAAGTAAAAGTAAGGAGAGAAAGTCAGAGTCGGAATCACTATCACAATGATCCTCATCATCTAAATCATATTCATCATCACCGTACCCCTCATC
>JAQGCB010000343.1:0-24002 GCA_034698835.1 Protaphorura tricampata
ATGATTTCGTGTCAGCCATGGACAAACTATTAGTCGGTAAGTGCATTTATGAGAAAAATGGAATTGTAAATTTTTATGGTGTTGTTGATTGAGTTACGGTTTGACTTGCAGAGCTGGGAAAACCAGACAGAGACTGGGAGGCTAGCGATGATGATTCTTTCTCTGACGAAGAAAGAGCAACCGTTGAAGACATTAAAAGAATGCACAATTTTAAACAAGACTCTAAAATTCATGAACTCATGGGACAAATGGATGACGAATTAGCCACGACAGACGTTGGCAAAACTTTTCAAAATAATCCAACTCCTTCCACATCTGCAGCAGCTAAAGCTCGTATTGAAGAACTTGACCAATTTGATCAAGAAGTGAGTGATCCTGTTGACATTGATTTGAATGCACTGACCAATATGTTAGAGTCATTTCATAGTCAGGATGGACCAGCCGGTCCGTCCTCAAATCTACTTCGAAGTGTTGGATTTGACATTTCAAAAGCAAAAAAGTGAGAGCAGACGTACAACCAGTCACTGCCATACCTCTTTGCCTGCCTGCCTTCCTCCAATTTTGCCATCAAGTATCAAGTCTGCTCAACAACTATTAATAATAATTAATCTTTCTCTAACTTCTAATGATTAGAATTAGAGTTCAATTGAATGGAGGAACTATTTGCCACTATTTATTATCTTACGATCGCTTGTAAACTTAAGTAGAACTGACTTGTAATGGTAATCTGGTAATTGTTCCTCGCTAAACTCAATTGCGCAAAAATGATCAATATTTCGTTTCAATCAAATACAAAAAGTTGCTAAAATAACCTCCCAGAGAAAGCTTATTATTTCTGATCTGAACTAACAATATTGTGTCAATTTAAAAAGTGTAAGCCTCGCATTATGCAATTACTTCAAGTGAGGATACATTAAAAATAATGTCTAACTTTGGCTATTTGGTGTGCTATTCCTCATCCTTTCTGGTATATTCGCATTTTTGAATAATTTTAAGTGCAAGACAATATCCCTCCTTTTAGTATTAATTACTTATTCCTAGTGCTGGTCTTCCCTGCCTGTACTTTTAGTATGTAATGCCGCATTGGGTTGTCTGTTCTCGTTCTGTTAATAGTTTTAAAAGATGTCAATAAAGACCCATTTTTTGCTAAGTGAAACATTTTTTAGCACAATTTATTATCAACGTGAAAAGAAGTCCGACATTCCGAAGATATTCTTTGACGCTTAGGCTTTGCTTTTGTGATCCGGCCGGTGTAGATGTGCAGAGAGTCGGGATTGAAAGTTTGAAGAACAGATCGTGAAAAGAGGCACAAGAGTCATTCAACTAACTGAAAAGCAGTAAAATGTAAAAACATTCCAATCAAAGTCAACCAGAAAAGAACATAAGAACTCTAGGAAGTAATTCAGCCGTATAAAAAAAACGAATAACGTTTGGTCAAATATCATTTGCATTGCCCGTACACGATTGATTAGATGTCATGAGCGGAGCGGATCTATGATCCATTGCCTATCAGGCAAACGAAAACAAACGAAAATATATAAAACTTGGTATTGGTCGAGTCGTCGAGCCCCTTCATGCTTGATTTACAATCTCCGAAAAATATGTAAAGTCTCATTCCGGTTACCACTACCACCACGCACTAAGGTGCGTGGTGCGGACCGCTAAGGCTGAGGAGTGCGGAAGACCGGGTCGCCAGAGAAAGGCTTCACTGTGTTAAAATAAAATTGAATTTCAATAAACTTATCTTTGCAGGGATTCTGATGAAATGCAAAATTTTCCATTGGAATTGATTTTAAAATTGAAACTTACGAGAAGTGGAAGAATTGAATACCCGTCACCGTGTACAGTTGACGGCAATGCAAGATATGTACGCGACTTACGGTGACTGAGGACTCTGATTTTGATACGATTTCAAGACATATAATGCGTAGCGTAGTTACGAACGCACGAATTTCATACCTCAGAGTCCTATATAAGGAGAACGGTTACGGGTGAACGGTTATTTGGTGAACGGTTATTTGGTGAACGGTTATCAGGTGAACGGTTATTGGGTGAACGGTTATCAGGTGAACGGTTATTGGGTGAACGGTTACCAGGTGAACGGTTATTGGGTGAACGGTTGCCAGGTGAAAGGTTTTTGGGTGAACGGTTATCAGGGGAACGGTTATTGGATGAACGGTTATTGGGTGAACGGTTACCAGGTGTAAGGTTATCGGGTGAAAGGTTATTAGGTGAAGGGAATCTGAACAAAGTCATCCCCTCTTTAGCGATCCTCAGATTCTCCAAGGTTTCAGCATAACTTGGCCTATATGATGCTCTTCGGTGGCCACGACTCCGACCACAATATCTTCCTAATCCGACAAAGGAGGTGTAATAACTTTCACCGCCGAACTTTCTCTTTTGCTTTCACTCAACACAAGGAAGTCTTGTGTTTCAATTGCAAAGGCTGGACCTTCGTTTCAGGGGCACAGCAGGAGTGGCATCAGGAATCATCCCCAGTTGAAAATAGTTTGGTTCATTCCAAATAAATCCTAAATTATGCTAGAACTAGAAGCACCGAACCCCTTTCTTCCGGTCAGAATCGGTTAAAAGTCGAGGTACACACCGACCGCGCGCTTATTTTCGCATATCTTAGACTAGGATCTCACTAGGACATATGCGCTGTCAGCTCTTACGATTTCTCGTAGTTTTAACACGCATTGTTTTGTTGAACACGTAACACATACGCTGCAGTGACTTTCTCTTCTTTTATTACTCACTGCGGACGCATTTTTTGACGGATTCATTGGAAATTTTGCAACTTACCTTCAAATCAACCTGTGAAACAACTGGATTTTTCTCAGATTTCCAGAACTTAATAGACCCCCTATCGTATTGCACTAAAATCTGATTTCTCGGATTCATTCGAAATTAGTGGGTCAACAATTATTGTGTAAGATTTTCACAAATGTGTTTGATTTCTTCATGAAATTTTCATCATCCAATGCATGTGTTTGAAATGAGTGAAGCTGTCATCAGAATCGGCGAAATATGTTCCAAATGTTTAAAAAACCAAAGTCAAAATTGGAAACTCTTTATTGCTTTCCTTTTTATAATCCCGTTTCTCTGTTTACAGTTGGAATTGTTTATTTCACAATTAATAGTGCGAAAACTGAAAAATGTTCCCTTACCCTGTTTTTTTGGGTTGTGTTCGGGTGCAAGATGGAGGCAATAAATACAAATGAGCAATGTGAACCACCGCAATGGTTAAACACTTTTATAAAATCAGGTAGTGGTAGTGGTGTTTAAATCTCTCTGTGGTATGGAAGAGGTTGTGTGAGTGAATGCAACAAGTAATTACCATGCAATATGCAAATATTTGGAAGTCCTATACAAAACTACAGTTTGGACAAGTCGGCTTGCACTGCATTCTTGAGATTTTGAAATAAATAGGAAACGTGCAAAATGCATTCATGAATGGTACTTGTAATTGTATTTCTTATTATATTGAGGCAACAGTACACAAGTTTGAAACAAAAATATTTTTAAATCAAGAATTGAGACATACCAGAGTATTTTTTTTTAAAGAGTCAAAAGTCAAGCCAAGAGAAGACAAACGAAGCAAATCAAGTCAACGTAAATAATGAGACACGACAAAAAAAACAAACAAACAAGAAATTGATACAACTTTCAAAATACAAAGTAAAATAATTATTTCATGGTTTTATCCAAGAGTGTCAAAATCAAATATGGCTCCTTGACGGGTATGTTGCTTGCATTATACACGAAAATAAATACAAAAAAGTGTACGTACGTTCTCAAATTATAATATTTTTTTTTCATAACCTAATAAACTTCTATTTTAAGGGCTGACTATTCTAGGCAAGGTGTATTTTTGACAATAAACAAACTATCAAACTCTGCTACATTAAATCTAATCATGTTTACACTTTTAGTTCTAAATAGTAAGCATGCTTGAGAGAGACGAGTTGTTACAATAAATCATTTATTTGGATTAAACTAGTGAGTGAGTGGACCAAGTCAAGTTTCCTGTTATTTTCTTCCTTACAAGTAATATCTTATGTATTTTAATATTATGCATATGGGTGAGTGAGTGAAGTGGAGATTCTCTTGCAAATGTCCGGTAATTTATTTAAACTCAAGTTTAGGTTATTAGTGTGTAGGGTGGGTGGTCAAGGTCAAGGTGGTGGATTGGATTGGATTAAAATTTAACAAACTCAATTTTTGGTGCGAAAAAGTCACGGGGGGAATTAATTCATTTGAGTGCATTACAAAATTCTAGAAATAAATAAATAGACCCATTTCAGGTCAACACCTCTCCTCTCTCGAAAAAACACTCATGACTATTTGAATCTATGTAATTTTAATTTATATAGTTTATAATATTCATACACTAATTAATCGCTTGAGTATTGTGCAATGAGATTATATGGTTTACAAATCTCCATTTTTTTTAAAATGAAGACAGTTGTCACTTGTTTTCAGTTACAATTTTGATTAACACTATGTTATGTATGTATCATTGAGATTCCCAATTATTACAGAGATTCATATTCTTGTTTCTAGCTGCCTTTCTTGTTACAAGCTGCCCGTGTGGCGTTTCTTAATGAGATTTCTCCAACGATAAAATTAAAAAGTTGATACTCATAGTGTCAGTTCACCTCCTTAAACAGTCATAGGTAAATTGTAATATCATCATCGCGTGAATCACAATAACATTTTACATTTTTGTTCGTCCAACCAGTAGTTGTGTTTCGGCGTATTTTCTAACTCCATTTTATGCCTATTCCTAAATCCATAAATTGGTACAGCGCATAAATAAGTCCTATAAATGCTAGTGCTTACGATCATAATGTAGTAACTATTTTAGGAGTATATGTAATTAGTACCTAAATAATTGGCACATAAAGAACATGTTCAATGTTCAAAGAACTTAACTAATATATTAATTTGTCTGAGTCAAAGTTTCACATCTAGATTCAAAGATCTTTTTGAGTTACACTTTAAGGAACAGAAACAAGTTTTGTCAATAAGGAACTGCAACATAAAAATTAATATTCACACAAAAACATTGTGTTCACGGCAAACGCTTGCCGTTCAGCTATCTCAAAAACGAACAGAACATAATAAACTTAAGAAATTTCGTAAATATATAAATCATATCGCTGAGTGGTCTTGAAAGAGTTCGGACCTCATCTTCAGTATGGTGCAAACCGATTATAGCCGCTTCTGTACATGGCCGTCTATAAAATAATTGAGATTAAGTTATAATTTAATATTTCATTTGATTTTGGAACTGAGAATAATGGGGTTCAGGCAATTCTATGTTAATTTTGAATAAATGATTCAACTCTATTTTCATGCTAGCAAAATAAAAATAAATTAATGTACCCCGTAGCTCGTCACTGGACCGATGTTGTGAGTAAGGTAGGTCTCCGGAAATTCCCTCCCATACCTGCAAGAATTTAACAATGGAATTGAATAAAATTCAGACCCATACATAATACCATGCAAAAATAAACTGTATATCAGCATATAAGAGAACGTTTACACTAGAAGACACCAACAACAGCACATAAACCCAAGCTAAGTCAGTCAAATTAAAACTGAAACGGACATACCGGTCAGTGAAATAATAATCACCAAATTGGTTCAAGAGAGACAAGCCAAATTTCTAGAAACGATGTAAACAATTAAATGATTGCATGAAGGAGACTAGGAATGGAAAGGTGAAGACGGTGAGAGACCCTGAAACGGAAGCTAAACTCAGGATGGATAGGTTAAAAAGCTTCAGTAAAAATAATCGATTCGCCGAATAGGACAGTGTAATGAATTAAGAGAGAAACAAGAAAAGGACGGACCATGGTTAGAGTTAAACATCTTGTTATTTTGACCCAAAAGAAAAACCAACCGACAACAACACAATTAGAGGAAATCACAACGTGAGCAAAAATAATTGAGAATACATTCGAAAACAAGAAGCTTTTCAAAAAATATTATTTTTATTCCCGTCAACTAAACTCACCCGGGTACAAAACCAGCCACGGAGCCTGGCTGAGCCGCAGCAGCTCCGTAGGCTCTAGCGGCAGCTGAGTATGACGCAGCTGCTGCATAAGTTGCCTATTTCATAAAAATTTTGTTTAGTGATGTATAGAAATTCTTAACACGAAATAATATTATTAATCCACTTCTGCCAGTGAGTCGAAATTCAAAGGATTTAAATAAAAACTACTCGTATAACAGTTCGTGCTAGGAACCAATATTCGACAACGAATATTTTTGTCGGTCCACTTTCTACATTTACCTAATGCAGAAAGTTGGAGAAAGTCCAGGCCAGCTTACATTGGAAGTCTATCGCAATGAAAACTATTTTTGCTCCGCCGCTAACTTGGGAAATGCTATTTGACCTTACCGATGTTATTTAAAATTCGACCGATTTACACATTTTTAAAATGTTCCAAAGAGCATAATTTCGACCAGATCTAAAAAATATCTTACGCAGTAAATTAAGCATATTTCGCTTTGGTCTTATTAATTACAGGTCACAAGAACACAATTACGCCCAAACTTTTTCTAATCAAAAATACTTGTACTGAATTATTGTACATACACCTTTTATACATGTACATATATCAATTCTGAAAACTTTCTCCAAGTTCCCGTCGTCAAATAGACTAGGCGTCTAGACATGGAATCGCAATTTTTTTAGGCATAATATAGAACTGTATTTTGTGACACAAGAAAATCAAAGACGACAGAATGACAAAAAGGGTGTTTATAAAATCCAATTTTAAATATGTGCCTGTGGAAAAAAAAACTACTTTACATGCCTGCCTGTGATGACAAGAAAAAACTGAGCACGATCAACAACACCTGTCCCTGGATTTAAGTGAGTCGTCTCAAGAAATCTCATAAAAAGGCAAGAAAAACTATGAACTCACGACAATTTACTTAGCATATGTTATTTATTGCGTTATAAAATTACAACAAAGAAACTCACGGAATGACAAAAACGATATATAAGATCTCAGAAACTTTATTTGAATTAATAATTAATAAATGAGAAAGTGTTTCCAGTTACTTTCAGAGAAACATTATTCAAAAACAGAATTATACTTTGATATAATCTCTTCAGAAAACATTGGAGCGAATCAAAATCATATTTAAGAACAGTAGTGTAGGCTCAGGAGTATACGGCAGTTTGGCCATGCCACGACAATAGGTTACATAATTCTTCGAATGACGTCTTTCTTCAACTAATGACCATTGACTCAAGTACAAGCTAGGAAACTTGTCACCTGACAATAGAAGTGAGGTCGGACATAAATATAATTCTGAGCCTTGGACAAAACAAAAACCTAGTCTTGCTCGAATGAACTAAAATAACAACCCTAATAATTTTTCAGACGAGCGGAAGTGCCCCCCAAAGTAGATCGAGGATCAATTTATTTTCGAACATACAAAATCCTTGGGGAAAAAACTGCATATAGATGGCCGCATGTTGCGTCAACGAAAGAAACGAGCTGATGGAATATAAAACACCCACGTAGTTACTCCATTTTCCAACTTCACTTCAACAAAATAACGTCTTCGGATGTCAGGTTAATACTCACGCACGCAGAGCAGCTCAGGTCGTTTTTATTCTCACGGCAGGTAAGTGGAAGGAAACGAAAGTAAAGAAAGAACATTGGTTACCTGAACTCGTGGATCCGCTGCAGCCGTTGCTAAGAATGGATCATAATAGACTCCGCTGTACAAAGAAAGAAAAAATATTACAAAAGAAAATTGATTAGCTTCATACATTCAAACGACGAATCAGAGTCAAACCTAAGGACTTTCTCCTAAGCTAAGCCTAGTATTGTAGCAGCGAGCACTCAAGATAAAAAATTTTGTTCTCAGGAGAAAGGAAATCAGCGCGAGCGAACAAAGCGATGCGATCCAACATACCCTACAATTTTCTAATAATTTGTGCCTTGGAAAAGTTCTAGAGAAGTAAACAATTCCTTGTATGATTGTGAGACTCTTGTCTACCTATGTATATTGCAGGCAACAAATCAAATCAAGCAGGAGAAGTGTTCGAATTAAAGATGGACAGAATAGTGGTATTCGGTCAGAACCAAATAATGAATATTCGGCCGAATAAAAAACACTGCATGTGGGACGGCGATGGAAAGCGCTCGACACAGGGGTGACGTTAACAATAAGTTAAACCCGGCGGAATTAGATTTTCTGACCTATGATTCCAACATTTCCAGGATACGGTAAACAAGTATTCGACCAATAAACTTGATTTCATTTGCTGCCTGCGACACATATTCTATCTACCATTTCTTCTCATTTCCCAAATAGATATCAAAATAACAATTTTCTCCATTAATGAAATGGAAGTTTGTTTTGTGACATATTTTCGCAACCACATTGATGGGCAAAAGTAAGAGGGAAGAGTAAGAATTTCTGTGGAAAACAAACTCAAGTTTTGATGCTGGTTTACCACTAGTAACTAATTAATTTCTGACTTCAGAGTAGAAATAAATGGAATGGAATGTTTCCCAAGTAGTTCACCAGCTCTACAACTTGGTTCTAGTTGTGTACAGTTTATAGATATATTTGTAACTCTGTAGTTGAAAGTCTGTTGTGGCTTTGAAATTGGAACTGTGAGTATTTTTCTAAGGATTCTATTTAATTCTCTATCTACCATTGTTATTTAAACTACGTCATTATTGTAACACAGTCCTAAAGTATCTCCAAGTAACTAATCATTGGACAATAATATGCTGACTTAAAGTTGTCTGCTTGGGGTTCACAAAAAAAAATTCCAGCGTCTGGCGATCCATCATTTTCGTGGGCAAAGCAAAAGTATTTAATTATTAAAACACTGGTGTGCGTATTACAAGAGAGTGCTGTGGATATTTTTGAGAAGTATAAAAAAGAAGTGCCTCAAAAATTCAACTCACAGTTCTAACAAAGCGCTATACTCTTGAAATACAAAAGTTTCTCGAGGATCATGGTACGTGCAAATTTTACGCGATGTGAAGATATACATATAGGTATGCACTACACTGGAGCAGAAATTTGGTACACAGTTCACTTATCAGCGTACATGCAAGGTCGAAACCAGAATAATGGAAGAATATCTTCTAAAGACTACGTCCATACCATAATGATGTACAGAATGTACACACTAACACAAAAAATATTTCAAAAACGAGCAAGGCGACAAATGCATAATTTCTCGAAAAATATATTAGAAAAAAACATTCAAGTTCTTACAGGTGTCCATGCAACCCGGCAGCGGCTGCTGCATTGATATTATTTATTGATGACTGGCGAGCCAAAGCGGCTGCTGCAATGGCGGCAGCAGAGCTACTATTTGCCACCAATGGAGATGCATGTGGACTCACTCCAGCGAGTCGATGACCAAGTGTTCTTTGTAACATCGCTGCTCCACGTAATCCGTTCACGGCTACAAATTATTTTCGAAATTCCAATTTCATTCCAACAATCCAATCCAATACAGAAAAACACGACATGAGCAATTTTGATTAGTTCGGTCGAAGTTGGTGTGAGGCATACGAGAGAGTAGAGTTTAATGAGATTCCAGATCACAAACGGACATCAATCCAGTTCCGCATTCCAACAAACAAACAATGTAAGAAAAATAAATTCAAATTAGCATTTCTTACTTCAGGTGTTTCCAAACAAAATAATTACCCGAAACCTTCAAATAGGTGCCAATATGAAACAACACTTTCTCCGTAAGATCACGGAGAAAGTTCGTTGTTCGCAAATATTTATGAAGGGATTAAGAATACGAAAAATTCAAAGCATAGATTCACTGCATGTCAAGTCACAGTCACAAGCAAGGATTAGGGGAGTTGCACTTAACAAATACGGATTAAAATGTCGGTTCATTCAAAGTTCTTCAAGACTCACATTTTTTATTCACATATTGTCGGTATTACCGTGCTGTACTGACACGAATCAAAGATTCTTCGAAACGATGCAAGCGGAGCCTAGTCCAGTGGTTGTATTAGTAATGTAAACCCCAGTATGCCCCCTGTTAACCCAGACGTTCCTATTCCCACACAAAAATGCTGAGCAAATACTAACAGTTGGTATTTGGAACCACACGAATGATTCCTTCCTAGCTAGGATCGCGTGCATCATTTGTCATATTTCAGGTACGACAACGACAGATGACCTGAGGATTGATTTGCTACAGCATCATTCATCATGTCCATGTCTCAAAAGATCACAAGAAGCAACGATTTATAAAACTCGAGCTACTCTTCCAATGACACGTTAATTTCTATGCACGTCATGTTCCATTTCAACTGGAGTGAGTTGAAACAAACTAATTTAGCTATACTGTTCCACACAAAATCACCGTGTGTTTAAGTCTTAACGTTAAGAATTCCTTCTCGCTTTCTAACTATCAAAATAGCCTGTCGTTACATAAGGTTTTGGCTTACCTTCTTCTTAATGGCCTAGATGCCAAAACTAGAGAACTGGTCGGTAGTGCAGAACTTGCAGCCGAAGGGCCAATCCATGACCATGGGAATTGTGGTAATCTAACACCACCAACTATTAAGGTAAAGTGTTCAAAATTTGGTTTTAAATATGAATGAGGAAACTAGGAAAACTGAGGAATGTTACACGCAAAGGAAACACACAGCACAATGGTACACCGACAACTTTATGACAGTCATCACGGAGAAGGTAGTGTTATTAAAAACTTCGTAACAACGTGACTCTACGTTAATTGAAGGAGAAGATTATATGGGATTAGTCCAAAATTGGGGAAATAAACATTCCCGTAATAAACAACTACCTCAAAATATGCTAACCCCGTACGTCAATGCTTGCCTATAGTATTTTCGTACATAAAAGTATTCTACGAGGCGAACTACGTCAAATTGGTGTCCTGTTTATATATTCCCAACCTGTGAAAAGTTGTGCAAGCTCACATATGTTGTTCCTTTTTAAAGTAAAAATGTCATACAATCGTGTTCCCCAGAACGCGTCGTTTCAATTTTGTTTAATTTGAATAATATGGGCCTAAACCTAATACTTCGCTCTTTGTTGGTCTTACTGTGCAGTCGTCCAACCTAGGCTGTGTTTATTAGTAATGGCTTTCCTAGGATCTGAATAATTCGTTAACTATTCAATCTACAGAAATCAGAATTTGTTTCATTTGAATAATTCTCTAAGTTTACATTCATGTCAAGAACATTCAGAGAGATTCAAGTAGAATTTCTATGCAGAAACTTTTACATTACAAAATTCTTAAAGTCTTCTAAAACTTAGATACGAACTAACTGTGGTCTAAAGACGGACTTTCTCTTTGGATGCACCCCAGGAAAAGTGAGAAGTGCGAAGAGTGGAAATAGAGATCTTAAGGGTAAAAGGTGGATACGACATAGTCAAGTTCAACATTACCAGCTTAGCATCGTATGTTTTTATGTTAGTTATTACGTTCGAAGGGAGAGTGAGGCGAGACCGTAGCTTGAGGGTATGGTTGTAATGCTTAGGTATGAAAGCATGAGAGACCATAAAGTAATAACAAAATAACAAGGGACGGAATCTGGGAAGAACATGAATGAAACTGTAATCAAACTGGTTAAACTAAACTATTCTACTATCCCTCGTTCGACCACCATCCTTTTACTTTTACTCTGAGGTAATTATAAGCCCAACCCTACGTCCTTACCTCACATTACTTTCAAGTAGAATAATAAACTTTCTAATTGTGAAGTTTCAAAGTGAAAGGAAAATGAAAGCAGTTGGTGCGTTAAGTCCCAGGACGTGAAGGAAAACGTCAAATGCATATATGTTCTGGGCAAAAGACCAGCGGGACTATGGCTAAACGAACTCTAACTAATACATATTTGGTCAAAATGAGTTATCCCTTCTTTCATGTAAGAGGTAAAGGTAGCAGGGAAGAAAGGATAGGGGAAAGTGCACGGTCAGTCCAAACAAGTCTTCAAAGAACTCAGAATATAAGAAAATAAACATTTAGCTCAACTTACCGTTTGTAATTCCAGTCGCAAGTGGTTTCTTGGTTTGAACACGGGCTGTTGCATTATTCACCTGTAGCAGTAGCACAGAAGAAATTCATTAAGATTTTATACCACCAAATTCATGCTAATGCTACTTTCACTTTGTATGTACGTCCCATTCAAGTAGACTAACATGTCAATATTACAACGGCTGACCAAAAACAGTATTAAGTAATTTGTGTCTAAATAAAATGATAATGTTCTTAAAATTAGTACATGGTTGTACGTGGCTGCAGTTGAAGCAAACGGCGTAATATTAAAAAGCAAACACATAGAGTCAAACCAACCTTACAACTCGTTAGAGGTAAAGCGGAAAAAAAGTGCTAAAAGTCTTACCTGCTAACAATCATTAATACATTTCTAATTCCATTCCAGGCGACCGTATTGTGTTACCTTAGGAAGCAAGTGTATTAAATTACATGGATATCTAAGAACAATGCAACTGCCAGACATACAAAAAACATACACACATTGCCATCATACATCAGAAACCCCATACCACATACCTACGCACGATACGAAAACAACAAGAACAATTGATTCGTATCCAATCCAATTAGTTTAACTAATAAGTGCATAATCCCACTCATGTAAACGAGTACCGAGTACCAATCAAAATCACAAACTATTCTACTGGAAAATGTGACTTTATCAAAAAATAAAATAGACCAGGGGATTAATGAGTCATAACAAGAGTGTCGAGGTTGATAATTACATCATTATTTCGAAAAGACGAGAGACAGTGACAACAGTTACTTGAAAAAAAAATAAGAAATGGACACAAAAAGATAGGACACCATAAATAAACACCAAAATAAATTCTCTTTGTTGTCTAGCTCAAGAGATAACAGCAACAGTGTTCACCCATTTCATTTTAGGGTAATCGCATTCCATCCAGTGATAAAATACTACTGTACAAGTCAAGTGCTCACTACATAGTCTTAATATTGAATAGGACTATGTATGAATTCAAGTGTGGTAGAAGCTATGCATTAAGTGTGAATCGCGTAATGTAATGCATTAAGTCAAGTGATTTGATTAATATAGGAAAGAACTTTGTCATTGGATTCGCCAAATGCCATGCATGCAGTTGCAGTCCGCAGTTCAGCCCAAAAATAACTTTACTCTTAATTGTACCCCCGTTTCCTTGATACGTAACAATTAACCAAAATAAATTACACCGGACTTCTTAACAACTAAAACTAAAAATATGCCTACGTACATTTATGTTAGCCTCAAGGAACCTAGGTAGACTTCTGACAGCCGTAAGTATTCTAGTGGTGGTGGGGACACTAGTGCAAGTACAAGTCTCATCTTCATCATCGATCTGTTCCTCTTATACCGCAAGCCTTAGAGGCTGTAAGTATAGAAGAGATGTGGATACATTTTCGCAAAGTTAAAATTCCACGGATACACCCAGGATACCAGGTTCCGTTACCCCACACAAAAAAAAATACAATCGAATCGAATCTGTCGGTTGATCGGATTTGGAGTCAAAAAGGAATCTTTCAATCAAGGGAAAAAATCCCTCGAATCCACTACAAGTCTTACAAATACTTCATTTCTTGTATACAAATCCCTACCTGAGGTCACTTTCGTCATTACATGCGATTTTTTTTTGCAATAACTTACACAACAGTAATCCCTGTGCCCACTTTAGGATTACGATGACTGGAAGATTGTGAGTGAGTTGTATGTCTGGAACCATCATCACCTCAGGATTTCGAACTTGACTCACCCTTCATTGAGTAGAAAGTTGGCCCTCTCTTTCTGGTCAGCAAAAGACAAATTCCTTTCAGTCAACTCTGGACGTGAAGTGAACTCTACTTTTATTTTCATCCCACTTAAACCAGGATCAATGGAGTACACACCCATTTAAGCAAAAAAAAAGAGTGAACGACAGAACAATCTAAAAGAAATTTATTTCCTTCCTCTCTTGCGTTAAATTGCCTTTATGAGGTGGAAAGTTAACGGAGTAGATTGGAAGCCCCGTTTAACTCATTATAGCAAATGGATAGGTATTATTGGGATAGAAAAATTGAAACATAGAAGAATACTTAGTCGATACTTGTGTCGAAAATGTCACAGAAAATTGGATTTGATTTTTATCGGAAATTGGGAGTCGTGAAAGCGTAAAACTAATTTCTATTTTTCGAAGAAGGATTTCAGGAGTTTTGGAAAAAATCGAAGTACTCTTGGTGATGAAAACAAAATGAAACTGCTTTCACTTTATTTGGAGTAAGACGTCAAGTCAAAGGGAGTGGATTAGACGTGAGGAAGAGTACGGTTCAGTGAAAGTTGTCTCTTAAATTTTTCACAGAGATAACCAAGGAAAATGGTAAGTGGTTACACAGGTAAGGTTTATAAGGGATAAAGACCAGACACCACAAGCTCAATCAATAAATATATGTGCTTTCTTCGACGATGCTTCGAGCCAAGTGCAAGTCTCTCAAGTTGAGAAATATACAAAAAAAAATAAAAACGATGCGAAGGCAAAAGGCGATGCAATGACATTTCAAGTAATAATATATATATATAATGGAAACAGCAGCAGCCGCAGCCGTCAACCAACTGCAACTCGGATGGGTAGCATTCATATTTCATCTCAAAGAGTAACAGTAACAGTGATCAAGAGTGACAAGAGGCGGGTGTCACGGCGGTGTTTGGTTACACAAAAAAAACTACCACCGACTACAAAATACCTCTATCCAATACTCTACCAGATTATTTTAGATAATTAAAGACAATCATCAGCCACTTCACTCGAGCGAGCAGGGGGTGCAGATTTTGATGATGCAAAGATAAGACATTCCCCTAAAATTAGTGTTAAATTAGAAATCTAATGTTTACAAGTAAAAGTCAGTTCACATGACCTTTCTCCAACCAAAACATGCTTTCACCGTCCCCCTTCATTTCTGTTATAACGATTCAAAATCCAAGGGACTCCCGAGTACAGTGCGTGCAATGCGTAATAAAACACGTGAGAAAGTGTCGTTTAGAAGACCTACCTATGTACAGTTGTAAAACTTTATTGGTGAAATTGAAATTATGTGATTGGGTTCTCCGTAAACCGTTACTAGACCTGACTTTCTTGTTACGAAGGGTAAACTAAACCTCAAAGCTCTACGGAGGGCTAATCTTTCTATGTATGTATGCATTCAAATGTCTGCCAGTATATTTAATTCACCTGCGACCTGCCTGGGGAAGGCTTTGCTTGAACAAGAAATCCAAAACCACAACTCACAAACAGTCTAGGAAAATGATTATGCCATGCCAAAGCCCGCTGACGATAGTCCCACTTTATTCCTCGCCTCAATGCGCCAGTTCCTTCAAGTGTTCAACCGAAAACTGATTACTTTTCCCCGCTCAGCTTTCCTTTTATCTCTGCGAGCTAAACGTAAGTAATTAAGTAAAGTAATTCGTGACGGTATTACTTGGAGACTACGTCCGGATCAAAAACTCTACTACCCTACAGATGTCAACGTCAAATTCAAATCAGCAAATATTTCAACCATTCTTATACCATAAGAATTGGACCCCTGGGGCGACAAAAAAAAATCTCGCACTGTTAGAAAGGATTTGGGTTTAAAAAGAAAGCCATTAAACTTAGACTACTCGTTCAAAAAAGTATTTTGTGTAATAAATTAGATGAGTAACTACTTGTGCGGAATAAAATCTTGAATTTAAAATCCAACTGTATGTGTTCGTTCTGGCAACCGCAATTCGCATTTAAGTGCAGACTCGAACTTAATATTTAAGGAATGAATGAATGGGTGTCACTGTAAAGTCATCACAGGCAAAATCACATTTTCCAGTTTCAAGAGTAAGTTTTCTAAAAAGTCTCATAGTATCAGATATAGCAAAATCACACCAATCAATCTTATTTTGCAATCATAACCAACCACCACCGGTCCAGTAAGAAATATGACTTACTGGAAGATTCAACTACTTTTTGCGCAAATCATTAACTACAAGTTTTAGTGTTAAAGAAAGAAAAATAAAAGCTATAAACGCAATGCAGCCAACAAAATTACAAGTAATCAATACAATCAGCAACGCAACGCAACAGCCGAACCAACCTTACCGTTCAAATTGTACACGTACATTTGTCAATATGTACTTTTTTTTAAAAGTGTCAATCAAATCATAAATACGTCAAGTCATGGTCATACCAAATATCAGTACAGTACAGTACAGTAAAAAGTAGCATTAGCATTAATTGATTTTTTTTTTGGATTTCTATTTCAAATACTACGATTTTTGTGTGTAAATAATTTAAAAGCAGAGTCAAGTAAATGAAGCATGTTTGTAAGGAGTAAAAGCAAGAGTAATGTGTAATTTTTGTTTAAAAATACGAAAATGGTCATGCACACCTCGACTTTTCTGCCCTCCACAACGCTGATGATCGTATAAAAAGTCCATGACGAATGCGACGAGTTGGATCGAAAAAAAAGAGAATATGAATTAGAGTACTACTGTCTTAATAGACAGAATAAGATTTGGGCAGCACGCATAGTCTCATAGTCAATTCAATTCAAACATGCACAACATTATCTGACTCTCATATCGCCCATCTTATCCTGTCTTCTCTCATTTTACCCTGTTTGTTTAATTGTGACCTAACTACAGATTGAGGAGGTTAAAAATTATGTTAAACATTTCGTTAAAGCTTTATTCGGTTAATTGAAACAATAAAAGTTGCCTTTATAATGTAACGGTAGGTACTTTATTTCTACATGGTCCCTCCAAAAATAGACCGTCGAAATTAATAACTCTAATTCTGTTAATATGGAAAGTACAACATTCTTCCTATTGCATAGCGTACTACTAAAATTGTCACCTTAACTAACTAATAGTAAGTAAAGTATTTACGTTCCGTGAAGCTTCTCTCTCGCTCGCTCCGCATCTGCACAACTGGCGAATGTTACGAAACCAAAACCCTATAGAAAGTCAGGAAATAAGCAAGTCCAATATTTTCAAAAAATCAATTCTCAATAATAAAAAATAACAAGAGTCCCATCTCAAGTATCCCGCCCATTCAATTCTATCAATTGCGGTACCGCTACCTAATTTAGTGGTTAGGTCCGTAAAAGCGAAGATCTAGAATTAAATTGGTTTCGCGTTTTTCTGGAGACTTCAGAACTTACCTTTCTCCGCACTAATACAAAGCAAACCTACTTCTCTGATACACCTGATCTAATCTCCGTTACTGATGGGTTTCTTTCGAACTCGTTATGAATTAATTATTAAATTCTTATAATAAAATGCAAGTAACAACCTATTCTTGTCCTTTTTATTAAGGTGAGGCAAACTCGGCTTGGATTCGTGTAACAAGACGTTTTTTAACATGCATAAATATAAACTAACGAAAAGCTTAAAATTCGAATGTGTGAAAAATCACACATTGTTGTACTCTGTGACAACTTGAACTTTTTTACCCTCTCACACCACAACCAATTAATTGAAATGTGCTTCATCCGAATAATAATAATGTCAGGCAAGTTCGAAACCCCAAATGCAATCCTAGTTTCGTTCCATTCCGGCAAAAACATTCCAAAGTGAACACCCAATAGACAAGAGACAAGTCAAAGGAAAAGTTTACATGTAGTTTTGAATTTCAGGAGAATCAAGGAGACAGGGAGTTTTCAACTAATTTTGAGGTTTCAGGGAAGTCGAAGAACGTCAGAATGTACGTGTTCTGAGAACACTCACAAAAACTCGCTGTTTAAGACTTTTTTCCTACACAGTTTTCTCGAAATATCTTAATACTTCTAAAAAAAAGTCCAGTTATTCATCGATTCGAGCTTAGCCATTAACAACCCCAATTATTCTCTTGGATAATACAATTTATAATTAAGACTCGTTAATGGAGTACTAATGCACAGTTCACATGCATTTGTTTCAAATAATAGGTAGAGCTTACCTTAGACCCACGCTCATTGAAAATAATTTCAACATCCAAAATGGCACCGAACGGCTGTTAAAAAAAGCAAAAAAAAACATAATTTAGAAATGTAATACAAATTTTGAATTATAGATTAAACAAAATCCTTCTTCCACGTACGAATAATAACAAGAGTACAGAGTACTCGTGAATATTATAGCAGTGAAAGCGAACAATCGATACGAGTCACTCCAAGCTCCAACTCGCCATTATCCTCCATCAGAGGTACAAAAAAAAGTCCTCATCCAACACACTAGGCTCAAACTTAAGTTCGTTATTGCGAAGAAAAATTAAATCCATTCTCTGTCTACGTTGCCGTATACAACCAATTTTTCCAGAACCTGGTCTGAATATTCTGAGTAAGCTTAAGGGAAAGACTCAAGGGAAAAGAAAGAAAGAAAGAATTGAGCGATATAAGCCACGGTGTAAAAGTACATTTTCTTATTCACGGAAAGGAAAGGTGGACCCATGTACACAGAATCTAAAAATCTTTTGATTTCGTTAGACCCAGCGTCGTCAAGTGTTCCGTCCGAGCCCCAGCCGTCCAGGGGTCTTACAATCGCTTGATATTCAGTAAGGAAACTTTCACCATAACATTTTTTATCAAATCCCAAGCGAATTCGTCGTATCTACCTTCCCCTTAAGTGTAAACTCGAATTGTACGAATTGTTCGCGCTAACTCAATAGATGTACCATGACTTTTCAAAAAACAAAAAAAAATCAAAAAATAAAACATGTAACTTTATCAAAATATTTTATATTTGGGCCAAAAAACAACTAATTAATATTTGCGATATCCAGTAGTGAAATAGTATCTGTGAAAACTCAAATCCACCGACTGCAGTCAATTCTGAAGAAAAATGCGTGGGAGTCAGACGACAGCTTTATAGAAATTCAAGGCAATCTCAACGGGAGGGAAAACCGGAATGCAGAATGGAATTTCGTTTAAGGAAGAGTATAAATTCTTACCCCAAACATGGCTCGAAGATCCGGATCTCGGAATCGGAATGGGATGTTCGACACATGAAGTCGTTTTGGCTGACCCTTTCCCACAATGGAAGACGAGTCATTTGAATTCTGAGTGGAAGTTGATGTTCCTTGGTTCACTACACCGATGCTCGACCCGGAAGCTACTACCAACGACGTCTGCTCTGTCTCTGGTTCCGTTTGCTACATTTTGAAAAAAATGCGTTCGGTCATATGTAGAACTAGTGTAGAACATCCTCATTTTACAATTATTTTTGTAAGCAATATTTTTATTTTAATGCAAAAGTTATTACTGTTTGTTGTTCTACTGCTGAGCTTCCCCCTCCTCCGGTCATCTGGCTAAAATTCTGACCAATCTCTTTATCCGCTTTATGCTGCGGAAGTGAAACAACTCCTGGATTGGACAGGTCACCATTTTGAATCGCACCGGAAGCACCTCCAGAGTAGGCCATAGAACCCGTTTGGACTGCTTGCTGTAAATAAATAAATTAAACGCAAATTAGAACATCTCAAATTTGACAACATGATTATTCTAAGTCCAAAACCATTAGCTAATAAGGTCATTCTAATTTTAACCTAACCAAAAAGTCCATTAGAAATGGTATATTCTAATTAAATGAACGTAACGTCCAAAATGTCACGACATTGTCACTTTGGGTGCTTAGTTCTCCTCTAAGCGATCACTCGAGCCAATATGCATTTTTTATTACTTTGGTGGTAACTCGAGCCAAATCAGGGAAATCAGGGAAGCTAAATATTTACCTATTCAACCTCAGTTTGCCCAACTCATTTTCTTAGAAACTTAAACCCGTCGACGGGATGGAACTGCCTCGTACGAATTACGACTGAGCACTGGTTGAAAATTGAGCTTAGTATTTTCCAGACTTTGAAAGGTGACACGCCACCGGTCAATCTCTTTGACTGCACTCATGCAACCCACAGTTTGGTCATATCTCTTGACAAAGAGGCGTAAACCTCAAGGACTTTGCATGGCCAGCCCTGGTATAACAACTTTAACAATATTTTGATAATACTTAGGAGCTCAAATAAATCATTTCCTTTTCAAGTGCGCAAAACTAAGAGCGTTCATGTATGCAGTTTAAATTAGCAAAGTGGGACCCACGATTTGTTAATCCCTGTATGCGGAGCATGTCAACTAATCGGGTAAATTTCTAACTTTTATGTCACAGAAAGGTCAATCACGAGTCGGTCAACCTAACGTTCAAGCATAATGTACAATCATAGTAATACTTCATGTCGAGACATTTCCAAGATAACACCAAATTAACTGAGCCTACATTGCTTCTAGTCTAATAAAATTCAGTTAAAAATAATCACAGAATATTTTTAACAACCCTATCGAATTCAATACTGCCATATCATATACCCACCATCGAAGCGGTATAACAAAACCCGACAATTATCAAAAATAAATAGTAGCTAAACAACCTAGCAGGAAACAACTGGCTTTGAACTTATCAAGAGGAGTATCCTTGCACTGAAAGAGTTGCCATTACTTTTTATTTCATTACCAGGTTTGAAAGAAATATTTCTACGCGAAAGATTGCCAAGATCACAAAAATACCGTAATGCAAGGAGAAGAATTACAGGGTACAAGTTGCCGAGTTGCACCTGTACGTTGCACCTATATTTATTCGCATGGAAAGTCGAATGAGTTGGTAGTCAGTCGGTGAAAGCAGGTAGAAATCACTTTACGTTAAACTGCATACCCTTGTACTGAAAACACTATTGAATGTCACGCGAGATAAGCATTAAGAATACAGAAATGCGTGTCACACGTCAGGCAATACTTTCCAAAATGTTGGGGAGTGAAATGAAATGAATGTTCCTCATCATCGCATTCGTGTGTGTTCTGCTGTAGTAAGCAGCAACAAAACAATTTCACCGACCCGTTCGTCCGTCTCCGTCGGTGAAGAAAGCAAGGGAAAGCACAATCCCAATCCACCAGACCATATCAAAATGTCACACTTTCAACCCCACCTCTACTTTTTCCAATTTCAGAGTAATCTTGTCATGCCCTTCGGTCAAAGTATCGTCAGACTTGACCCCAATCCCACACGTAAAGTGTTGTTGGGTAGAAGAAAATAACCTTAAGATTTCATTCACTCATTTATATAATAATCCCTCCAAACGCAAATTCAAGAAATCGGAAACTAGGTGAATTAGTTTCGAGACTATTACACATAGACTGCTGTTTAAGAGTTGGACTACATTCTAGAGATATTTTCGACAGCCATTTGACAGCACGTCGGGATGACGCGATTTCGTCGTACTTTTGTGCTCTTGTGTCGACAACGTACTCTTTTAAGCGACAAAATCATCGACATTCCCCTAACTGACTACTGCTTCCCGGAATGAATGAGTGAAACAAAGCCCGCGTCAAGGCCAGAGGAACTTTGGTTATAAAACTGGTTATTAATTCGAAAGCAATGGAATGGTACGAGTACGACGTGAACTCTTACGGCAAATCACATTTCTTGATTTCGACTCAAATCTGTCACAACAAACAGCCATCAAGTTGTACAATTTCCATTATCGAGTATCACGTCATCATTCCACACATTTTCGTGACAGTTTCCATCCAAAGCCATAAATTGGATTGAAATCAATTTGTAAGTAAGAACTTTGTCACTTGACGGGTGTCAGTGCTCAGAGTCTCTATCGATCAGACTTTGTATCCCCAACGGTCTTATTTAGCACACATACTTATCCACACTCTTTTCCCAGTACTACATTTCACAAATAATTAGTTATCGTGTGGAGTCTTTAAATTGAAATGGACCTGGGCCAATGTAAATCTCTCACACGAAGCACAAGTGTAGTTTGGATCCTATTTTGAGTCTTGATATAATAATTTGATTACAAGGTTTATTGTCAAATAGAAATTGTTTCTAACGTACGATACCCGACAGCTAAATTAAATGTACAAACGTTCTTTACTTATGTACACTTAATCCGGTTTTTTGAACCGCATTGAAACGAAGAACATGAGTGCTTTCTCTAGTAACTAAACCATAAACTAATCAGAAAGTGTCACTAACATGCAAACCGAATCTCTCAATTTACACATAATTACGACGAAGACGTAGGCTTGAGTTTGCATTATTAAATAGGTCTGGATGAAGAATTTCTCGTAAAATAAGTCTCCTATGTGTTCTATCTTCCCTTAGAAGTTAAAAGGGAAATTGGTTCACCTAAGTTCAGCCTTAGGTAAGACAAACGTACTTTTAAGATAGAAACTCAAAGTAAAGTACGCCTAAATATTCACATTCACTAATTCGTATGCAAATTAACTAGCGACCTAATACCACCATCAATTCTTGTTTCCCTTCCTTTCAAAACAAGGAAACTTTGTTACGTACTCGAACCAGACAGTCTGGAGATAGCGCCGTTCAAATGCTTAATCTTCTGAGTAAATGAAGAATATGGTAAAAACTAATTAAGCTAGAATAAATTCTTTCCTTTCAGAACACTCATAAAGCCTTGAACTTTCTCAGCGGTGAAAGCCTTCACAAAAGTTTTCTTTGATATCAACTAAAGCTAGGTTGCTTCAACTAAAATAATCATAAGTCAAATGATGAATTTCAACGCCCATGTGGTAAGGAAGAATAAGAATAAGTCTGAAAGTTAGAAAAGTAGTTAAGAGTACACGAATAAGTCAAACTCTGTTTGAGTAAATTTTCTGCGAAAGACCACTCTCTGAATTGTTCATAATTCCTGAAGTACGACTTCCTAAGGAAACTCAGTGAATCTTGGACTCTAGTTCCAACGTTTGTTGCATTAGTTAATAAATAAGTACTAAACTAAAGTGCATTTCATTGTGGGCAGATTCTTCAGCAAAAACTTGACTTTTCTCTCATAGCGTGGAAATGTTTGCGCGACTTTAATAATAAACGCTAAAAGCAAATAGATTGGCATGGTCCATGTCGAAATCCAATGCAAGCTCAATTTCAGAATTGAGAGACTTGAAAAGGTTGGTAAACATATGAGGAACAGTATCCATCACGTATTGTTTATCAAAAGTTCCAATTAGGATACAGAGACTACTGTAGAGATGAAAGTGAAATGGAACACCGAATTTCACATTTGGTCGCAGTTCCTTCATTAATTCAAACAAAAAGAGAAGTACACATTTCCCAGGAACTTCGTTCCGAGACTGTAATGGTCCTTCGGTGCTTCAATGCTCAAACACTACCTCTAGGTTAATTAATGTCAGATAAAAGGTTACCCGATCCCTATTGTTCCGCCTATGACATCGACCAAAATGTTCGACCGGAAACTCTGTAAATTAACTTCGTTTCTAAAATTCACTAAAACTGAGGGAGAGTACGTTCGACCTCATTTTCTTTCAAAAGGAAACGTGCGTACTTCCCTCGAACTCTCACTCTTCCTGGGCAAAACCAGGCTAGTTTGTACTAGTGTATTGTAGCTGGAATACAATAGTAATAATGAAAACAAAATTTGGGCGCCGGGAATCCAAAATAAATAGTCGTACGTAACTTGAAACTTTTTGAAAACAAGTATAACTTTTCCACACTGACATTTGCAATGGATAAATATTGTTTCTTTTTAATATTGTAGTACTACTCTCCCTCTTGTCACAAAGACCTGCCTAGAACTTTCTAAACTGCAAAATATGGGAGATCTGATATTTGTTTGTCACAAACCACAAGGCTTTTGTTTTCCCTAAAAGTAGAATTTATTTCGCCTAACTCACGTAGGTGCTCAAGCTTACAGAATCTTCTGTTGAACTTTTTTGTCATTCTTCAAAATAGATCCCCGTAAAAACAGTTAAGTTTGTTTCTATGGAATGTAACGTAGTGTGGTGGAAGAATGAAATCCTTCTCTTTTTTGTACATGGAGGAAATGTGCCCCTAAATGAAGAAAAAGTACCGTCCAAAAACTAAACTAAACTTTATTCCAGCTTCACCTTACTTATTCTTCTTGTGCTTTCACTCACTACTTTGAATATTTTACAAAAGAAAAGAAAG
>JAQGCB010000344.1:0-23977 GCA_034698835.1 Protaphorura tricampata
AATCCGACGAGGCCTTTGGAGAGAAGGAGAAACGCGACCCCTATCCCGGCCTCATGGGACGCATCCAACTGTGTCAGATGGAGAGTGGATGAGTGTCCGGTCTCTCCCTTCCCTTGTCGTCGGGTTGGATGGGGTCCCCACATCGTAGGCAAACTCTATGCTGGGGGGTAGAATCAAATCAAAAGAAAATCTAACGCTACTAACCTAGGATAAGGCACTGACACCAGATCGCATCATTACAATCTGCCTAACTTAACTTACTCATGTAAAAATTGAACTGGAATTAAAAAATTACACGGGGTTTCACCTATTTAGGTTATTTGGTATTTTTGTAACTTGTTTTAAATAATTTAATTGATTTTTTTAAATTTTAAATTTTGGTTTAGTTCTGACATGAGTAAGTGAAGTTAGGCAGATTGGGATGATGCGATGGTCAGTTACGGTGTGAAGTCGTATGTCTTTGTAGTTGCATGTGCTCTGAGAGTAATTGCCGTTCTGTACCTACTTGGTGATGCCTTATCACTCATATACTAGCAGCTCGAAGCCCAACATCTATAATAAGAAACGAACACAACCACGTAATGGACCAATACCTCCATTCAATCTGCCTAAGTTCACTTACTCATCTAAAAACTAAGCTAAAGGAAAACAAATCAATTAAATTAATTCAAACGAAAATAAAAATTATTTGATCAATCAAAAATGTGAAACCCCGAACTGGTCAACAGATTTGATGATTTGAGAATTTTTTAACCCGTGCTAATTAATTAATTTTACTTGAGTTCTTAGATGTGCAAGTGAAGTTGGATTGGGATGGCGGTCTTGCTTGGGCTTCGATACTAATTGCCACTCTGTTCCTAGTTGGTCATGCCTTATCACTATCACACTTGACATTCGTGTGTATGCTTATACTACCCAATGTGAAACACAAGCAAATTCATGTATATTAACGAACAAATTCCCCACACTTTCTGGTCTGTTCGTTCAGTTTGGAAAGGTTGCAAATTGCAATATTGTCAATTACAAATTCTTAAGTTATTGTTAATAGAAGTTTTCTCTTTCCGAACAGTCTTAATTTCTCTTTGTGCGAAAATAAAGAAAACTTAAAACTTCGTGAATTCAGACCTAGTGCCGTATTTTCACGTAATTGTTCAATTCTTCCAATTTGACCTGCAGTCATCCAAGAAATTAACCCGAAAGAAATTCGGCAATGAGAGTGAAACAAGGTGGTGAATCTTGATTAGATTTCTTCCTCTCAAAGATTGTATAAATTAGTGCATGCATGGAAGTCAGTTTAATTAAATCAAGCATAGGAGAAAGTCCAAGGGTAAGTCAGATGTAAATAATGGAAGAGAAAGTGGAGCAAGTCCAAGATATAAGTAATTTGGTGGTGCCAGGGATGGAATGCTTTTGTGAATTTCAATGCCAAAAATAAAAAGGAACTACATATGTATAACATGGAGAAGATTGAGGTTGGTTTGGAGTTGGACGACTATTGATCAAGGAAGTTGGAAGTTTTTGGGGACCGGGAATGCGCGCGCTCTCCATTTGTTCCAGAATTCCCAATTTTATACTGTAGTAAGTAGGAACCATCAACTTTGCCGTAGTACGTTAGTACGTACTGGGTTGGAACTAGTCTTCAAGGTCTAATCCCCGAAAAACCGACAGTTCGGTTCAGTTCCATGGAATATCTTCAGCTTGGAACTACTTTTTATTGAATTCATTCTCTCGGAGCAGGACGTCCGTGACCTTATTACCTAGTGAGAGTCCTTGTGTACGTGAGTGTCTTCTTCTGAAACTCAATCCAAGAAATATTAAGGTATAACAGAATTTCTAACTTTCCCTTTACTTTTAAGCTATAATTACAAATTCCTGAATGAAAATTTCTGAAATATTCAAAATATTAAGTTTGGAGACAACATTTTTCGTATTTTTAAGAAACTTTTACTTGCACTTTTCGCATTCATGAACGCATATACGGTAAACTAGGTGATGAATTTTAAATCAATTCTAAAACAAAATGTAAATGTTCACATTCTAGTTTACAAATATTAGGACTTGGCAATTTTGAACGAATTTTTAAACAATATGCTCGAGATAGCACATGGGTCACATTGTTTTCGCATGGAAAATCTAAAAGCACTTTCTTTCTACACAATGTTATGTTAATTATGCAAGAAAGCTATAGAATACAACGTACGGTTGGGCGAATTAAAAATAAAACATTCTTAGTCAGTCAGTTTTCCCCGAATACCACTCTGGCATACCAAATCGAAAGACCAACATTTTGTACATCTTACCCAATTTTGTTTCAACATTTTAAATTGACCTTTGTCCAAAGAAAAACAATTTATTACAAAAACATTTCATGTTGTTTTTCTTGCTTTTGTTGAACTCTGCGGGGTCCCATCCGATTTATAGTCTGCTAGACTGGAACTTCCGTTGGGAAATTAAATGTTGTCACACGAACAAAGGAGAAAAGTTTTCACTCGGAGAAAGTATTGTGTTTTTGTTCTTCGTACTACGACTGGATTGTTAGAAGAAAATATGAGCTTGTGGTCATACGAATGCCTAGAAAATACGCAACAGATTGCGTGTTCTAGGATTAATGTCTTCATTTTATTTGTGGTATTAATTTGTGAAGGTTAGTAGCTTTCTACCTAGGTGTTACACAAAGCTGGTACCATATTACATTTTGTAGACAATTTTTCCGAGACAAATTTACAATTATGCTCAATAATTCCCTGGGAATAACTTGGAAATATTTTTGTCACAGCTGTCCTACTAACTCTACCAATAGTAGAAACGTATTTGGAGTTTTTCCTGGTTACAATTATTATCAACTTTGATCTAACAATGTGTGAAAACTATTTAATAATAAATAATATGTTAATTTTACAAGACACGTTCAGTTGGATGCAGTTATTGTCACTATTGTTCTTCTGAGTGGTGATAACAGAAGTTATATCCGGGAAGTTGGAATTTTTTCAAAAATAAAACAATTAAATATAACAGGTTGACTAATTAAAATCTGAGCAATCATTGAGCACGTTTAGACGGGACGGGACACGTTCAGTTTTATTATTTTATTTCCGTACATAATAAGGAAGGTAGTAGGCGAAGACGAACCTTGGGAAAATGTTCATTGTATGCATATAAGAGCTATCCCAATGCGAAAACTTTATTCTCACAATATTCCTGAATCCTGACCCATTGACATTATGTACGTAGTAACAAACAGCCTGCAGTGAGTATTTGTTCCATGTATACAGGGTGTCCCATTTACCACATTTTCCTTCAGTAAAAACATTTTATTCACCCAGTGAAACATTAAAAACGGACTTGCTTCTCAATATCAGTTTTGCAACTTCATGCTTCACTAATCATAACCACCACGTCACAGGCAATGCATGGATCTTATGCATCGTACAATTCAATCTTTCCACTGTAGTCTGTTGACACGAAATAATCAGCCAATTTTTGCGCACAGTCCGGTCACTCTTATAGTACAATCCTGAACACTTGCTTTGTTTTGTTAAGAAACTTGAAAACACCAAATCATGTACGACATTGCGAAAACAACAGACAATAATTCCTCCTCGCGGCAGTGAAATTGCAATGCAGGTAAAATTTCAATGTTGTAACGCAATGCAATGCAATGCATGCGTGTAGAATGCAACATCACAACAACCCACCTTGTACTTAAATCCATAGTATTTATCTTTTGCAAAATGGGTAGGATTAATGTAAATAAAAATATGGATATTTGCAAATATCGTATGATACAACGAATAATTTAAAATGGTGCAACAAAATAGTGCCAAATTATCACACAACAGAGTATGTTACGTTCAAATTTTGGTCTAAACCAATTTTACCCAAGCCTATCGCGGAATTATCATAAATGCAAGCTTCTAACATATACGATACCCACCCTTTTGAAGGCAATTACTGGACAACTTTAACAAGCTAATATTTTAGTCAAATTTTCGTCATTTCTTACATTACATTGCCTGAGCATCATAATTAAAACTAATGCAAAAAAAGAAACTTCCTATGTCTTATTGAAATTAATATTGTCGTCTCTGTCCAGTAATTTAGAATCTGTTTATACAGACTAGTGAACAATACTCTTGATTTCTTCAATTCGATAGAATGACCCCAACAATCTGCCTTAATTTTTTTATTTTTACGGTACTTATAAATAGCCTAGTTGGAGTTTTGGCGTATAAATAGGTAAAGAAATAGAAAACACACATTACGATCATCGTCTGTTTTGTCTTATGATTATAAAATCTTTTAGACGTTCGCTCCTACAATTACTTCTCAAAATAATTCAAGAGGGGAACAATGTCAATGTAAATATTAGCAGTTAGCGCAAATATAATCTTTAAATCTGGTTAGATGTATTGCATACAAACAATAAAATCGTCAGTCATTTTTTTCGCAGTTTTAACAGGAACCCAAACAATGATCTCGGTTCTGTTGGTATTTCCTATTTCTCTGACGTCATCTTTAACTTACTTGGTACGAAAAGACTACTACAAAGGTCCTAAGCTTGAAATGGCTGGAATTTTCGGTCATTCCCTTTGAGGCATTTTCTATTAAAGAATTACAACGAATAGAATCTTTTTAGTCCAAACTTAGCGTTAGCCTTGATCACAAATCAGTCTCACAATCAGTCATGCTGTTTTTACCGTCAACGTGCTTCACGTACGATACAACTATTACAAAACGTATAAAGTAACTATGACCAATTTGACCGAGGTCCGTTTTTCCATTTGCATTTGCATACGCATTAAGTCTGTGTGTCAATTAAAATAATCCTTTCAGCCTCAATCTCAGTCTGCTTTGAAATCTTATCGACTGCACAACATTTAATTTAAGAAAGAAAGGCTAGTAGTAATAGTAATAGCACGCATAAATATGAGATCTCCATTCCATTCTGGTCTCCCATTGCATTAATAAATTCAAGAGTACTAAATTTTTAGTTAGCTCGAACTTACAAAATAATTTGACCCATATGTGTATAAAGTACGTACGTACAAACATTTGACTCATTCGTTCATATTTTGCGTAAAAGATTTACTATAACTAGTACTAGTGCACTTACTAGCACTACTGATTACTAATTGTCATATACATGTGCAAAATATTGCAAATTTGCAAATCCCAACTATGGTGCTGGTGTTAACAAACTTTGTGATTTTTTAGAACCTTGCCGTTGACGTACGTACATTCCTGATTGTCTTCTGAGGTAAAGGTCCGGGAACTCACAAACATTGTTGTTGGTGCAATTTTTCTTTTTGCAAGATCGAAAGGATTGAGTGCATATTTTTTGCATTGTTGTCGTGCCGGAGATAGATTACTACGTATATACTATGTATGATTACGTTTAATGACGACTAGTGCGTGAGTAAATCGCTTTCGAAAAATTTCACTCATCATCAAATGAACTGGTTAGGGATGGTGGAAACTTCCTCCCAATAACATTGTTATTATAACATTGCATTTGCATTGTATTTGCAACTCAAGATTTCCGTGTATTGCTAAGATACCGGTAAGAGTTGAGTGTTGTAAACCCCTACTGTTGAAAAAAATGGCCAACTTCTTACCAGCAGCCCAGAAAATTTGCTGGTTCAGCCTCAATTCACTCTTCAATACAACTTCAGCCTCCACCGCTGATGGTCAACAATTGAAGGACAAGGAAGAGAAAGAGAAAGAGAAAGAGCAAGAACCCAAACAAAAACAAAAGGAATCTCCAGAGTCAAATAGTGAGGTCAATAATAGTGCGGAGTCAAAGGTCACACCCGCAGGACAAGTCAGACGAAGATATATCTGGCCCCTAAGTTTTCGGAGCCCTGAACTTTCATCTGCGACAAATTCTGAGTCAGACTACAATAAAGAGAATGCGGAGGAGCTGATATTTAAAACTGACCCAACCACTTGTGATTTTTGTGGGATGGGTGTGTTTAAACCTGGGAAAAATTATAAAGGTAGTAGTAGAAGTCGACTTCCGACCTCAGCCACGAGAGCTGGTCAAAATGGATCAGATGGAAATGAAAAAGGTGCAACCGCCGGAGAATTCACAAGTTGCAAGTGTGTTTTGGTCAACTCCGATGAAAATGACACGACGATTCCTTCGGAGGACAATGCTCATGTGTGTAAACGAGTTCTCAGCTATTCGGATGCCCCAGCCTACCTCAGATTTAATCCGCACATTACGGGTGGCTACAGGGGCATGTTAAGTCCTACGGAATGTATAAAGAGGTAAGCTAAAATGTATATTCTAATTTTTGCTTAACATTGCACACAAATAGTGCCACAAAAATCCTGCGATTTAAGTTTTACTATTTAGAAAAGAGAAATCATAGTCTGAGCATGTCGCACAAGCTAATGATCGACGAGTGTGAAGTTTTTCTTTCCGTATCAAAATAATTCTCACGCAATGCGACAATTTAACGGCTCCGCAGATTTCACACTGGGTTATCATTCAAGATCTCTAATTCTGACGATAAATTAAGAATATCAGTAATTATCATTTTAATTAATGGAAGAGATATTAAGTATTTTTATGTAGTACTCTAGAGTATTCGAGCAGTTAGATTCACCACGACATTTAAAAATCAAATTACAAAATGTAAAGTACCTTACCGGCATTATGTGAGTTTGTATTTCTGAATACCCATGTGTCATAAAACTAACCATGATAAGGCTAGGTTTGAGCCAGCATAGCAATGCGTTAACACACTCGTGTAACAAAATTCGATTTTGTCTTATTTTGAAACGGAAATCTTCTTTTCTTTGTCTCGAGGTATCGGCAATATCTGAAGAAACACGAACATTTTAGTACTTAATGTCCCAAGGGGAAGTGAATCGAGTGAGTCTGTCAATAATGGATAGACTGACCTTTAAAAACCGTCAACCATCTATTGATCGAATGAATGAATACATTAATTAAAATGACAAATTAAATATTCCAGTCAGAAATGTCTCCGTCACGTGCACTGTGCGATTACTTTTGCTTTGACTACAGTTAATAGACATAAGAAATGAAATACGAATTATAACCATTGTTAACCTTCAGGCATTAAGAGTTTTTCTGTTGACTCAATTTCTTCCTTCCTTTTTGACCTTACTTTCGAACTCAAAATCTACACCATACAAGTTCTTTAATGCATTGTAGTGTCTGCTGTGAGCAAACAAGCTGTGGCGGAAAGTGTTCCGTATTTACCACTAGCCAACAAAATTATACCGGCAGTGTTAATTACATGTAGTCAGTGTGTAGTATAATGGCACTGTCTCGTACGGTTGTAATTTCAAGTATTGAAATTAGTTTTTATAGAAAAAAAATTATCCCAATTAATGAAGTTCGCAGTAAATTTTGCTATTTTCTTTTTGCAAAAAGCCTATTTGATCTTCCTGCTCAAAAATTACAAGTCTTCCCTAAAATTTTTGCCAAGAAATATCACCTTGAAAAGGAGCAGGAACCATTTTTTTGATAATTCAATATGAAAGTAAACTAGTTTTTTATTCACAGAATGTGATATACGATGAGCTCGGCATTCGACACATGCTCTTTATATATTATGTTTGTTTCAGTGATCCACTAACCGTTTTGAGTAGGGCGAAGTTTATCTTACATTTATGAGTCAAGGCAATGCAATGAGGCGTTCGAATGTTGACATGCGGATTGCTGCAGACGCCAGCCTTTTCTGTGTTGTCGTTGTGTGTATTTCTCTAGATATGTACAATATTACCACAGACCCACAATTAAATGCCATTGTCTTCTGAGGAGTCGAGTTGGAATGGCTTGAATACAATACGAACGTGTACGTACACGCGAGGAACTCTTGAATAATTTCACCAGAGCACTCCGAAATTTTGCAATCAAACCAGCATGCTAAATGAACAGGTCTGAGACTGAGACTCAACCACGGGCCACGGGCCACGGTCCCTATTAAAATTCTATCTTCATTATTTATGAATTAACATTGGCAGAAAAAGTCAAACGAAACTCTGTGTGTATGTATTGTTTGTTTAAGAATTCAAATTTGAGCCAAAATCAATAAAATGGGAGAGTTACGTTTGTACTACCCGATTGGCAGTAAAAATGATAAATTCTTCCTTGACCTTCGGATATATACATACGTATTCTGCTTGCGGATTTTTTTTTGCCATATTTCATATCAGAAATGGCACACACACGGCAAGTGAGCATTAAGATGACTGGGGACTAGGAAATTGTTTGAGTTCATATTTCATCGATTTCTCAATTTTCTGAGCTCCTTCTTTTACTCAACCGAATGCAATTTAGAACACACGAGTTCACTCTTACCCTTTCCGTTCAAAATAATCCGATAGCTTAATTGCCCCCAGGGAATCATTTCAAGTAAATAAATCACACAGTAGTTTCTTCTTTCCTGAATTCCCATATCCATTATGAAAAATCAATATTATCAACTATCAGGTACACTTTTTTGCAACATTCTACGAATCACTTCTAGTACGTTCGAGAAGAAATTCGTTACAGGCATCTTAGAAATATAATTCGCTTTAATACCATGCTCATTTTCTGACATGACAATCTTCGATCCATTTACAAACAGACAGAGACCCAAATTGAATTTTTAATAACAACTCTGAACAGAAAAACCGAATATAACACGTTTTCTTTTTGAAATGCCAGGGAATAAGCCAGAGAGATGCACACTTTTTGGTATTCGTAATTGAAATTGAAATTGCCATCGCATCACCCAAATACTCTCTGATTTAATGGATCAAGCTGATCATACAGAAGGCTTAAATAAAATGAACTATGTACACAGATCGGTACATGAAATTACTTTTGCGCTCGATCTCTATACTATGTGTGAACAATTTCAAGGTGTTTCCAGAACGTGCCATTTTCTGATTTGATCTCTTTCCTAATTCCTTTGTATCTTCCACTTCCAAGGTCAAACCAGTAAATTTAATCCAGCTTGCTACTACGTTTTGTAGGAAGGTACGCTGTGGGAATAAATTAATTTTCCGGATTTCCTCTTGTACAACTTCAATCTAATCTAGTTTTTCTAAGACTCGTTAGATCCGTTACGAAATTTCTGGAAAGAATTGTAATCAAGCTACTGCGTTGGTCGTACCTGTGCTTTCCAGTACATAAGGATTCATATAAAGTTTAATCAGTTTTTTTTACTGGTATTCTGAACACAACGACAACGAATCTAAAATACAGTAGATCCAATGCAAAATGTAGTGGTCAAACTAGAATCAGAAAATTTTTTAGCTACCCTCCCTGTATTCAGTAAATGTAGTCAGAATCACGTCAATACCATTCTGTATATATTTTGTCGACTATCATTTATAAAATTACTACGTAGGTAATGCTTGTATGGCTCTTTCAGTACCTTGGAATCACTCGGACTTGGAATCATTTACTTAAAACCTTATGAATTTTATTTCTAGCTTGTTTTGGTGGACTAATGAGACGTTAAATATTTGGTCTCATCTCCTCGGTTGGATATTCTTCGTGGGACTCTCCGTATATGATGCACTTGGTTTGCTGGAAGTTCCAACGGTCCACCCTTGGGACAGAGTTGTCTTCACTCTTCTTCTCATATGTTTTCAGGTAACTGTGCTGTATATGATTCAAAATCCACGGCACGCCTTAATTCTAATTAGGAACTCCCATTCATTGAACCTAAACATTCTATTTATAACAAGATTTGAATTTAATTTAATTTAAACAGTGAATAATGTATGTACACATTGAATTTGAATCCAATCATCTAGGCTTGTATGCTTCTCTCGTCTCTCTACCATATTTTCTGCTGCCATTCCGAAGTATTTTACCGGAGATGGCTGTCTGCAGATCTTCTTGGAGTTTCATTGACACTCTTGGCCATTTACATTTCTGGAATTTACTACGCATTCTCATGTGTCCCGGTAATTAATATATTGGGTTTTGTAACGAACATTTGTATGTATAATTCTCTGTGATTTAAATCTAAAATTTCAATGCTAATTATTCCACAGTTTTGGCTCAACTTCTACCTGGTGACCGTGGGGGCAATTTTCATAACGGCAATGGTAATGCAAATTTTGCCGATGGTTTCCAAGAAGGAAATGGTGACTGAAGAGCGATTTCATTGGCGATTGGTGGTATTCGGTGGATGGGCATGTTATGGTGTGATTCCAACTTTTCACTGGGCTTACCTTCACGGTGGAATGGCCAGTGAAGCTGTGGCCGTGAGTATTTCCAAAAATTCATTACCAAATAAAATACCAATATTTTAACCGAAGAGCAGAACTAAATTTTTGTATCTTTGAATTTATTCCAGCTACTTTTGCCAAGGATTTTTGGAATGTACGTCATCTCTGGCTTTGCATTCTTATTCTATGTGGCTCGAATTCCAGAAAAATTATGGCCAGGTTTGGTGAACTTTGTGGGGTCATCTCACCAAATTTGGCACATTCTCATCGTTGCGTCACTCTACCATTGGCACAATACTGGATTGTTGTACTTGAATTTTAGAGCAACTCATCCATGCAGTGAAGAGTATGCTGCTTTATTTCCGAATGAAATCAACGAAGTAAAAATGGTGCAATATATTTAAAATGCTAAATGCATAATTCCATAATTAAGATAAAGTAGCCGTAGTGTAGTACGAAATAGTATAGAAAACTTTTACTCAAAGCGTTTAGTTAGTAAAGTGTTTAGAAAAAAGTCATGAATATTAGCTTATTACAATGTAATATTCGCAATTTAAAACTGAGAAAATAATTATTCTAGTGCTATATGTAAAAACTTGACCTTTGACCTGTCGTCTAGACGGGGATCGGCGGCAAGGGCTTTAAAAGGCGAACTGTGACGATGTAACGGGGTTACGATTAGATAGTAGGAGAAACTATGTAATTATTATGGAAACGGACGGACGAATTAACCCAATTTAAGCTGTAAATCCGGTTGTACCTGAAAATTCTTATGCTGGTCTGTGGTAGATATGGGAAACTTCTTCACAGCAAGGGATGAAAATTGGAGACGGAAAAAGTTCCACCTTGTAATGGACTGATGTTAAAAATTAATTTGGTCAGGCAAAAATCGATTTTAAGCAATCCGAGTACTTCCCTCGTAATTTAACTCTTTAAGCTGAATACATATTTGCACATCAAGTTGCATTTTTAGCGCACAAAAAACTCTCCTTATATTTGACTCATAGCCTCTTAATTCATCTTTAGTGACTTGACTCCTTGAACTTCTAATTACTTAATAAATGTGCGCATCGCGCATCAAGTAACATAAATTAGCGAATTAACCACTAAGAAAATTTTACCCATATATTACGTATATAAATATTGGAAAACTGCGGGCAGTTAAATTATATTTTATTGTACAACAATTATGACCTTGTGACACCTTTGGCTGAGATACACAACATAATACATAACACGTGTACTAAATTGACACTACTCGACTCAGTCAAACTTATTCATTCCCGAATTATGCAATGGACTTGACTGTGTTGCGTATTATTTTTGAATGAGAGTTACAAAATGACCTGAACCAATATTATTTGCCAAATGTAACAAGTTACACATTAATTTAGAGTTTAGTAGTATAAATTAGTACTTAGTTTAGATATTTTGAAATCTAGCCTTGAATGTCTTCATAGTATAAACTGTAAAACTCATATTGTTTGCTCATCATATGTTATAGACTAAAGTGTAGTCGAGTCTTGCTTTACTTTTTTATATTATCATAAGGTATTATTTTTACTGGTTTAATATTTACTTAATTTGATGTAATTTACATACATACGAGGGAACCACTTCATGTAAAATTCTGACTAGGCTATATTTCTGCTAAGAAAAGTTGGTTTTTGACTGGATCTAGTTTTTACATGTGGTTTTATTGTTAGGCAATTTTTATTCACGATAGAATAGATAGATTTCGACAGACCAACATGATTTCGATATTTTTGAATACATGGAAAATTTTTAAATACTCAGGATTTTCATTTAGAATTAGAATATTGGGCTATTCCAGCATAGTTTATTCAATAGACCGATTACTTAATATTATACAAAATAGAAACTAGAAAAAAATTGTATCGTAACTTATTTTTGTTTCATTCTCCCAACGAAGTATGCATTGCCAGTAAATCCATAACTATTAAAAATGAATGCGACAAAGTTCTTTGCTCCGCTTACCGTACTCACACAAGACAAGACACCCGTGAAAATACATATCCTGTGTGTAATAATTAGACTATGTTATATTAATCACAAATAAAGGTTAATTAAAATGGTAAAATGTTCCAAATGTTTGTGTCAATTTTATTTTACTGCTATGCTACTTTTAGCTGGAACTTGAAGTGATAATCATTCGATCAACTGCATGGTTTGTCATTTGTTGCGCTGGACGCCATGGATTTTGTTACACTTTTTTTAGATACTAAATTATTAAGTTGTCCAACCAATTTGTTTTGTTTCAAAGTTTTTAATAGACTGACTGACTGGTTTTTGGTTTGGCAGAGGAATTTGGTGAGGAGATTGCTTAGAGTACTGGCGACTATTGATGACTCAGTTGATCCTGGGTGTTCTTACCCCGTCACCTGAGTGTTGCTCATGTGGAATCGAATTTAAATGACTATTTGTAGTAATTGGTGAGTTTGAGGCTGATGATTGTGTTAGATGTGCTGATTCGGATAAAAGTGGGTCAGAACCTCGACCCTGTGGATCCCAGTCCCGAGAATGTTTCACATAATACAGAAATGTGTTTGGTAGTGGTGTGACGACTCGTCTGCGTTGGAAAATATTCATAACCCTGTGGATCAGAATTTTTAAAAAAGGTCATTAATATAACAATTAGCTGAAAATCACAGACTGGATGAAACAAAATCTGTAAATTATGTAAGTACTCAAATCATTGTACTAATTAGTATCGTATTTATTTAATTAACAAACTTACCAAACAGGAAAAATCGTCTCGCGAGCTCCAAATTCTATCCTCCGTTGAATGACGTCAAATGAGATCTGTTAAAATTAAGGAAATTCACAAGGCTCACAATTCCTTCCAATACTTCGTCAAATGAAAAGTGTCGCAAATCTAATGAAATACAACACGACACTACTCCCGCTTTGCCCTGAGTTGACCTGTTTGTTTATCTACGTAATCTGGGCGTTAACTGACTGGGCGTTCGTATGTAACGAAATAATTTAATATGCTCTTCCGGGTTCTCCCTCCAACTCAATGTTGCAGTTACGATTGCGATGTGTCCAGTTAATTCTACTTAAATATGTCTTATACTCTTTTGTCAAACTACCTTCGTTAGTGAGGGAAGAAAAATATGTATAAAAACTGGAATGAATTTACTCGTCTCTACAGCGCATGGAGTTGGCATAATCAATACATTAGTTTATAAATAATTCGAAGATATTATTTTCATTCCGACGAACTATTTCTTGTCGTTTCCTCGTTCCTCCTTCAATACAGAAATTGTACAAGTTGGACATTGAAACTACCTTAAGAACTTAGACATCAAGCTCTGCGTATTTAGCATTTAGACTTGTACTTCCAGTTGCGTCTCTGAGGTGCAAAAAATTATGAACCACTCTGTCCATGGAATTTCGCAATATCGCATTTAAAAAATTACTATTGGAATATCGAAGCTGCTCGTCCCATTAAAGCTTCCAAATGCCACGGCTACTAGTTAAAATTGAAATCCCACTCTATCTACGCTTAAGCACTTTAAAAATACATATAGTTAAACCAAAAGTGCCTTAGTGTCACACTATTAATAAAAGTTTACCGTAAAGTCTGAACTTACGAGGAGTAGAAGCTGAAGAAGTAGTCTAAGAACATGAAGCCATCCATAACGTAAGATGTAATAATACTCATGGTCCAGACAACCTTCCCTCCACACCTCATTCTCTGTTGCAAAATTCGTGGAGCAATTGTAAACCTATGTATTTGGACAAAGATCGAAACTCATCACGAAACTTCTTTAACTCAATTTGGAATTTAGAATATGAATGACTAGAACCTTTTTGTTGCAACAGGATATTGGGAAATGTATGACGGAGCCATCATCAGTCCGCCAATGATAAACAGCACTTTGAACACCACAGCATTCACCCTGGTATGGTGGTTTGAACGTACAGTATCATTATTAAATGTTTTTATTATTAGTATTTTTAATTGCTGGTTAATTAGTTAAGACCTCATTTTGAGTCCTTTCCCAGTAATATGAGATGAAAGGGTCTGGGAGATTCATTGTGTCTTGCTCCATCACATCACTGATCGTGCTCAGCCGGCCCTTCATAATTAAAAGGACCACAAGGATGTCCAAGGTTGTCGCAACACCCGTCAAAAACGTCGCATTGTCCAGCTGTCAATTTAAGAACCATTATTTTGCGACTATCGGATATCACATGCTAAAATAGTATAATTGGAATAATATTTGTGAATCTCACAAGTCTCCGAAATTGAATAGAATATCTGGAAGGTGTTGATCGGAGGAACGAAGCAGAAATTAGGAAGAATACTGTGTACATCCCAAAGTAAATGAAGATCCCAAAAGATCTTAGTCCAAAAAATAGTGTTGGAATGCAACGAGAATATTGTTTCGGCAATCCATCTTTCACAGTCCAAGTTCGGGTCTCACAATCTGTAGATTCATCATCAACATCTAACCCAATCACTGAAGCCAATGCCTTCCAACCGTGTGTCCGAGGCCAAGACGCAGAAAAATGAATGTACTGCGTTAAAATCCAGAGATGAACAATCTAGACAATTTTAAACGAATATTAGAATTTGTGCACGTACGCATATGTGAAGGACCTCATTAATTTTGTATTCCTCAAAATTGTTATATTCTCCACTACAAAAATCTGAATGAAAATGTTCAGCCCGTCAAATTCGAATTTTACCATTAATGATGAGAGAATGACCCAACCGATGAGAGAATTTTTTCGACGTTTGACCGATACCTTTGGACCCCCTCCGTGGTCAACATGCTCGCAAGCCTTTCGACCTCTCATTAATACTTGTTCTTTCAAAGGGGGTTTTTCTTCAGGTCTTCCAGTGGCGATTTGGACTCTGACGTCTCCACCACTATTGTGATCGGGGTCCTCGTCTGAGTCAGAATTTAACATGACAAAATGATGAAAACCTTTCAACGTCCCATTTACGTGCTAGATCGGAGATAAAAAATAAAATGTGATTTTTCTTAACACTATTGAGGGACCGATACGTGGTCGGTAATGAGAAATCGTGTTCTCTGACTCTAAAAATGAAATTATTTGTCACATAGTTAAACAAAGACAGCTGAAGCCGGAAAAGCATGTTGCTATGGGTGCTAAACCTAAAATGAACGTAAATTTATGGGGGTGAAGGGAATTTGTACACAAAATTTTTATTTCCAAAAGTAGCGAGTGAGTAGTAAAAAAAAATGTATCAAGTAGGACGGATCCGAATTTTGAGCTTAAAATTTTGAAATTATTTTTAAAAAGTCTCTTCTAAAATGAGAGTTCCATTCGTAGTCCGAGAAATGCAGAGACTCTCTGGGTAGACTCCTTCCGGGAATTCCAGCACTTCTGTCACTTTTCTGGAATTTAATCCATCTCTCCTCTGTCGAAGACCGATAACCTAAAAATAATCGGTTTTAAATATTCCTGTTAAGTTTAAAGTTTCCAAAATGTACTAAATTTCTGTTAGGAATTTTATGCATACCAGGAGTGACGAGTCATCAGTTTGAAAGAAAATTTCATCCTCCAGGAAACCACCCATTTCAATCTCAGCATGAAAACGGCCCATAGCTCCAGTACGAGGGTCACGAACGGTATCTCGATCGTGTCTACAAATGATAGGGACTAATTAATTCCCTAAAACAATTTGTGCACCCCAAAAATGTAAATTAAAACCCACCGATGAGTTTTCTTAGGAACGACCTGTGCAAATGTATTTTTCTCTGTCTTTCCATCTGTGTTTATGTGTGTGTAACCATTCACAACGTTCAAATCTTCCAAACGTGTGGGTTCAGCTGACTCACGTCGTCGATACTTTGGTTTTGGGATTGGACTTCGAAGACGAAGTGGAGCAATCGGTTCAGTTTTAAGCAAAACAACCCCCGGATAAGTTTCTTCTCGAATAGCAAAAGAACGAAGTTTTGATGAAGCGTGTTGATCATTCTCATCCTCTCCAACTGCAAATTCTGTACTCTCAGAGAAATGAACAGGTTTCGATTTATTTGGAGGAGGGTGTAAACGTGGGGCTGGAAGAATTGAACGATTCTTGATTGGAAGTGGAAATCTTTCCCCAAAAAATTTCTTTGAAGCTTCATTCAAGGAATGTCCGATTTCATTTTCAGTGATTCGAATCCTAGCATTGTGTAATTCCATCGGAGTCTTTGTATGAAGAAGTGGCTCTGGGTTTACATTTAAACTCTTGAGAACGGATTTGACACGAAATGGTGGGACAGTTCGTGAGACCTTTCGAGCTGGGTATGGATATGGCGTTGCACTTGAGGTTGCCAGGGCCTTGGGTTTTGGGGCACCAGCCATCTCGGCCACGTTAGGGGTTGAGAAAATTTCCTTCTTGGCAACATAACGCCCTCCGAACAACATTTTTCTGAGTAAATGTTGTTAGTTAAACTAAACTAAATTAAGTACTAGAGTAACTTATACAAACGTATGTTGCATTACACGACGAAAACTATTGGATTTAATTCTGATGAGTTTTGAAGCAATTTATTAATGATCGTTGTGAAGATCTGGTTGCTAAGAGAATCTGGCAATGAAATTATTTTGTCCCAGAGTAGAAGCCAACTGCGTGGAATCCTCTTCGGTTTTTAAACAAATTGACCGATGAAATACTTCACCATTACATATGGATATGATTTAAAAGCTGTTTGTCGAATTTGAGATAGAGAATGCAGCATTCAAACTCTCCCTTATCATTGAGCATCCCGTATTTTGGAATTTTGATATCAATCTGAACTGAACAGAACTTTTTAATTCTAAATAATTTGTCCTTTTCTGAGCACATATGGGAAATCCTTTACTTCTACGAATAAGAAGAACGCAGATGGACTATCTGTCATCCTATGAAATTTGATAAGAATAATTTTCAGAAATTTTATGTGAAGTCTTCACTCGCGTCTTAACTCACAATTTAAGTTTTGTAATATAATTGGGATATCATGTGCCTCATTTCTCTGACGCTGATTTCGGTAGTACAGAAACAGTCACAGCAAATCTAAGCAGCACCAATTTAACGTACTATCAGAAGTTTAACGTCAGCTTTAATTGATTGTAAACATTCTCACTATTGATCTCTCGAAGGTTTCAAAAATTCAAAGACTATTCAAATTCGAACAGTGCATATATTTAAAAAGTTAAAGCAAACATTTTTATGAGTACCAATAATGTAACTTGGGACAAGGATTAGATTTGGTTTGCGGAAAGCACGTTATGTTCGATATTTCATCGTGTAAACTTATAGCGATAATGTTTTATTATTTCTAATGAGAGTGTGTTATTATGGGTGGTACGCTATCATGAGGCATCACGGCCAACATTTGAACAATAGCTAGTAAATTGTAGAACAACTAAGGATTTAAAGTTAGATTACTTAGCGGTTTGCAAAAATTAACAGTGGAATTCCCGAATACAACATGTACTAAACGATCTTTTTCGCACCAGGTTTTTCGCACCAGGACCATATTCAGCTGAAGTAAGAATGAGTAGAATGTCTCAATGAGTTTTCCTCACTTTTCCTTTCTTTTAGTGGTAACTTAATCTAAAAATAATTTCACTAACACAAAGAAAAAATGGACATAGTATCTTGATAGCTTGAAGTTTCATTGAACAAATTCGATGTCCAATGTTTCAATGAAAGCAAATCAACCGTAGTCTGTAGTCTGCACTGCAGCACTTTTATTTTCCTTCATTCATTCAATCTTTATTCACTCAAATACACTTCATTTCATATTTCCAATCGAATTCCTTATAAAATTCACTGTACCTAAACAAACGCGACGTATGCCTGCATTTTTCGTATCCATCTTTCGTCATGTTTTGACCCACAACAGCCACCCACAAAGTAGTTACATCGATTTGGACCCAACACGGTTGTGATTCAACGAAGCGAGAGGTTACAAGTTGAGAAGATCACTATTGTGTTCTATTGTATCACATCTTAAAATGTTTTGTGTGAAAGAAAAGAATGTTTCTCTTTTTTTTCACTACTTGAGTCTAACCCGAATTAGTTGAGTTGGTAGGCTGGAGTGTTTGGTTTGCAAAGCTCATATTGCTTTCCTAATGTACCAGCTAACCAAGAATTTTTTTAAAAAAATTGACTTTAGTTTTTAGAAAAAAACAAACATACTTATTGACACTCGCCATATCGTACGGTCAAGCATCTAATCAGATTTCATCTTATCATTTAAGGATTTCGAAAAATATACTTTGACTGCTACAATTTTGATTGCTATCGGGTTGGGGTCATGCAAATTACATGTCACAAATTATAAAATATTTTTTAGACACAACGGTCCGGTTTGTAATCTAAACTTTAGAATTTTCTAAACATTTAACCTAAGCGTAAATATTAACGACGCTCTGTCCAACGGGAATTTAGAATAAACGTGGTAGTTCCAAAAAAAACCATTAGTAAAATTCAAATAGACTTGTGGGAGCTAACGCTGACAAGTTCATATTTCCTAATGACCTCCTATTGTTCTAGAAGAATAGAACTAAAGACCCAGGGAGTAGAAGTCGGAGGATCAGATTCCCTTCTCCTATTCACTTTCCTCTTTCTCAGTGATTAGTTTGTTCTGCTCGTTCGGACTTTACTCCTCCGGACCGAATTGGCAGAAACCCGCCGCTGTCATGCCGGGTGGATAATACATTACATATAATATCGATTATGTACTAAATAACTGACAGCTAAGTTAAAGCTAAAAAAAAACCAATGAAGCAATGAGACTGTTGAAAGAATCTCAAATTACACACATTCGAACAACACATTTCATTATTTTATTGTTGTATCCGTGGACGGGTGAACAAAAGAGACTGAGATCAAATGTCGATTTATTTGTGGCTTTTTCAGAAGCCCTTTTGTGGTATTGCTTTTAAAAAAGCATGTTCGGGGATCATTCTTGTATTTTGAACCACCAATCTGTAATAAATAAATTAGTAACCATTTACCCGCGTCCGCAGAGGTTTTGGTGCCTCTGGTACTCGGAATCTTAAAAAAATACAGAGAAAGGTATAAATGAATGGAATAATTGATTCTAAACTCCAATACCAAAGTGGAGACGACCGTGGAAAGTGGTCAAGTTGTGTTCCAAGAGAAATAAATGGCACTTGAGACTGGAAATCTTAAGAAAAGTTTTCAAGAAGGAGAAAAAGGTCAGGATTGGAGTAGTTCTGAAATGGATCCTACAATTTCTTTGAACGAGACGAAGACCAGGACCAACCCTTCTGTTCCAGACTACGTTCGTGTCATTCTCGTCACAGGTTTGTTTTGTAAGACTAGGGTTGACCAATACATAGAATCTATTGTTTAACAAAGGACAGTATTTAACTGTAAAATTAAAGTTGATCTGAGAATATACAATATTAACAAATTCACAAAATTTGACTATGAACTCCAACGAAAATGTACTTGCACGAAAGGTACTGGAAATTACAGAGTGGCAATTATTTCAGTGGAATATTTTGACACCCGAAAAGCGCCCTTTGTATTTTGCGACTCCATTCGTTGCTGAGTTTCTTCTTTTTCCTTCCTTAATTGAATTAAAGTTAGGGATACGGTATTTACTGATAGGCTGGGAGTAGGGGTTACTACAATCCTCGGCCTTTCTTTGTTTGTTCGTGATCGTGTCAGAAAAAGAAAAGACGAAAGTGGACGAACGCTAATAAAGATAGTAATCTCCGTCTCACTTTCTCCATGTTATTTTATTTTTCTCCATCAGTGTAGTGCAGAGTACAGTACAGACTCCAGTCTTTTTTCCTTACCTACCCTACGTAAGTCCAGCACTTGAATTGTTAATGTGCGTTTATGTATGTATATACAGTGTTTACACTTAATGTTTCAGATGTGAGTGGGAGGAAACGGAAATTGTACATTCCGGCTGCCTTGGATTTGGATCGTCCAAAGAGACCTAGAATTAGTTTTTCTTCAGAACAACTGAAAATGCTGGAGTTGGAATTCCAAGGAAATCATTTTGTGTCTGAATCCAGACGCCAAACTTTGGCTCGAGCGTTGGGTCTTACGGAAACACAAGTAAGCATGGGTAATTATTTTTTATTTCGAATCTATCGTTTGTATTTAGATAATTTAAGAAATAGCAGACAAATTCTGGTACTGCTCTGCGTACTTGGCAGCATATCAATGGTGGAAATTTTAATAAAATATTCCTACATAATAAATTATTTGCAGATAAAAGTATGGTTCCAAAACCGAAGAACAAAATTTAGACGTCAAGACCAATTGTCACTTCAAACTCCTCCAAATAATTCCAACGTCCAAATGGCAGTAGCACTCAAGACTCCTCCCATGTCATTTCCAATCCCGCACTTCAAATGACCGAGTCAATTTCCAACATTTCTTCCTCCTCCTTGGAAAATCCAACTCCCATTCGAATGTGTTCGTCTTCGTCATCTTTAAGTTAAGAACTCTTTCTTTATTTATGTGTTACGTATATTATTTTCATGTATGTACTCTGAGAACTTTATGATTACCTTTTCTGCCTGTCTGTGTCAAGAAGTTTTTGTGAACCGTACTGACTACTGACTACTGACTGAGTCAGTTTCCTGAGTCAGAGACAGTCAAGAGAGTACCGGAGTCAGTTTAACTGACTACTGACTGAGTCCTGAGTCAGAGCAATTAGTAATTCTCATTAGTGAATAGTGACTCACTCCACAACTCTTCGGCGAGGATGTGAGTTGAGATAAGTCTAAATAAATGAAGTTTTCTCAGAGTGAAAGTATAAATACGAACGTACGTACGAGGATATCTACTTTCATTTCTACGTCTCTCACATGGAATCCGGGTAGTTGAACTCCTACCCGGGTAATAGTAGACAATATATTACAGGGTGTATCATAATTAACATTCATATCTTCACGGGATGTAATCTTTAGATAATTGACGCTTCAGTACTATGAATTAAGAGAAAAGTAATTCTATTGCACCCTGGATATTTCACACTCAGCTGATTCTGGTATCTGGTTCCTTTACTTACATTTGGGGAATTTCGTTGAGTCACCCGTACCGTACCCGGAGGAGAGGGACGGAAAAGATCAATCGATTACCTGCCGCTGTCTCTTAACGTCGCATCTTTCGTTCCATCCTAAACCTGAGCTAAGAGAAGAGTATCAGGTAGTCGTCGTCGTCGACGAGGATGTCGAAAGCGTCGTACTCGTAATGCACTCCACCGAAACCAAAACTTCAAGAATTCTCTGTTCTCTGCTCTGCTCTATGCTTTGGTTGGAATATGTAACGTCTGATATTGTTGGAATCGTACGTATCTTTCGTATAGAACTATAGAAGGAATGTCATTTTAAGTTGACTTGAGTTGACTCCTTTTGGCTCCAACACTGACTTGCGTTACGTTTCGTTTCCAGTTTTTTGTATTCTTTCACATGGTACAGTCTTCGAGTGTAAAATTTTAACGAAATTAGTAACGAATTAATTTTTTTGGCCAGTGAAAATATCCTAATCGTAATTAAATCATAAAGTTCAATTTTGACCTTAAACCGATCCGAGATTTTACACTCGAATAATATTCCTTGTGAGAAAAACTGTATCCTTATTCTGATTCTGAAACGAAACCCGTGCGTAGAAGTAGAAGCACAGCAGAGAGTCATGAATCCTTAAAAAATGTCTGTCGTCTCATTCCATTCGTTTTCTCTCCTAAAAGTAAGAAGAAAAAAACTCTTCTGGTCCAAATCACACTTACTTTACTGTACTCTCTTGGCTTTGCTTTCTTTTCTTTTTGTACGTACTTTGGAATAAGAGAAGAAAATATGTCTTGGGCAAGGATGACTGAGCATGAGAAGAACAGCACGCATGGGGTTTTACTGGTTTTACTAGGTGTATACTTTTACCACGATTTGCTTTTGTTCACTAGACACTAGAGTACTAGTGACTAGGACTAGGAGTACTATCTCAGTGAGTGAAACTTAACTGAGCACTATGAGTACAACAACTATGACAGTCATAATTTACTTCCTTTTACCACGAACACAGACCTAGACACGTGTTCTGTTTCTTGTTCAGGTTCAACAGAATGAATCTAAGAGTGTCAGGGACTAAAACAGTCGAGATTGCGGGTTTAATCTCTTGACCCTTGTCAAAATGTTAGAAAATGAATTATTTCATTCCAATTTCTTCAGCTTACTTAAAATATCAGGTCAATTATATTTCATAGAGGTCAATTTGTTGTGCGTTTTTATATTTTGCCATTTCAGATCTTCGTGTACTTGTAAACCAAATGAATAAATTTATTCTCTCACAATTTTATTCATACACACTAAAGTTTCCTTTACGTATGACTTGTATGTTTGTGAATTACTGACTGTTTAAAATTTAGAAATAGTTATTTTCAGACTTTGTTCTTGTGTTTGAACAGAAAGACTTACCACCTACGTATTTGCGTAAATAAATTTATTGTACACGAAATTGGTAAATCCAAGAAGATTTCACAATCCACTATGCGAAATTATCCCTAAGAAACCACCAGTACGGGAATAAAAGCAAAATTAAATAAAAATTAAACATTCAAAATTCATTCTATAATTGTTACCGAGCAGAAGGTTTATTTAAAGGGTCCGACAGTCCGTGGACCAGAATATTCGTCATAATTTAAGTGTTGATATAAAAATTGTCACAATCCTTTTGTTCTAAAGTATGACAGCAATTGATGATGACAAATAATTTTGATTGATTACAGTTCTAGAAGAAAACTAGCCTATGGACAATTCTTTTAGTTTCTTGGCTGGCATTTTTATGGCACCAAGAAGAATCCGAACTCCGATCGGTTTAGGTAGTCCGGTTCAGTTCATTACATCTCAAGTCAAAAACACTTCTATTAGATATTTCTGAATTTAGGTTTCGAAGTTCTAAAATTGCGAACATGGCAGCCAACATGGCAGGCTTCTTCCTTGTATTTTTTATCGCTTTTAAGAATTCCAGTATCACATGAAAGAGTCCGTTGAAGAGGAAAGTAAATAAGACAGGCAGTTCAATATTCCACGAATTATTATAAAATATTAACACACATGAACATTTTAAGCGGTAAGTTACACACAACAACAAGTAATTTTTTTGAATGAACAGTTGACAAACTTTGACTTGGCTGAAATTTGTCATACATTCCCCAACGTAAATTGGTATTCTGGTTAATATCTTGTGTAGGACGAAGACACAGACAGTTTTACGATAGTGATATTTTAACCTTTATCGACCCATAATTTGAGCCTGGTCTTCATCTTCATCTATTGCTTTATCACCTTTCCGTTTTCTCGAATACCAGAGGAAGAGTAGAGCCGTCAGAAAATACACGCAAAGAACAACCCAAGCGGTGACGTAACAAAATCCTGTGACAAAGGAAAAAATTTTAGCTAACTTTTGTGATAGTGATAAAGTTGTAATACCTGTTTTGATTTCTCTTCCAAATTAATTGTAAAAAGAGTGAATTAAAATGTGAGTTCAATTCCTGTCTATTTCCACAAGAAATTATTTTGGGACGATTGGATAGTGCTGAAGGCGAGATGAAGGAATTAACTTCTTACCGTAGCTGAATGAAGAGTCCTTCGGATGAATGAATTCCATATGTTCTTTCTCATACCGAATTTTGGCATCCGTCACTTGTAACACAACTAACACAGTTGCACCTGCAATCATGGAACGAAATGACAATAGATTTTTGCGAACGTTCAGTAATGACAAACGTTTATTGTTAACTGAAGA
>JAQGCB010000345.1:0-23967 GCA_034698835.1 Protaphorura tricampata
GTGCCAACTGCCAATTAGTATTCTGCTTTTAATAGCGTTGAGTAGATCTATACAGTGATTTAATACAGCTGTAAATGACGCTTAAGTTCTGATTATATCTGTTTTAGATATTAGGATATATTTATTAAATATAATTAGGTATATTTATAAGGAAATTGTTGCATGGTATACTAATGGTACATAATAATCTTCGGAGTTTTAAGTTTCGTCGGAATTGGGTTCACCCGCTGATGAACCAGTGTAATTGTAATTCTAAATTATACCGATTGTCGGGTATGTATGCAATGCCATTAATGGACTAAAATTAAAAATATAAATATAAACTAACTACTCTAAATTCATACATGCCGAAAGTTAAACTGTGCATATATAACGTATAATACCGTGCCTATATTTTCTAAGCGAGCATTTGTGATCTTGTGTTGAGTTGTTCACCAGATAGGGAAGTGAGAGTTTCAATGCATTATAAGGTGACACTTTGGGGGTTCGAAATGGTATTTTTGTAATCTTGGCTTCCTACGAAACAATTTCTCTCTTTCATATTTTCTTTCTAACGTAAAGAGTGTGCCGGGGAATAATCGAAAGGTGATTTAGAAAGCAAATATTATTATATGCAAAGTAGGTATATAGATGGGAGATTGAACGAAGTGCTGGTGGTACTCAGCTGCTGTAGTCATTTTATTTTCCTTCACTTTTGACGCCGGAAACGTAAGATAGATTACCTTCCCGTACCGTTCTAAATGCCTTACTTTGTAAATATAATTGGATCGATTATCGATCTAGTTATTTACTTGTGCCGATACGTGAAAAGATGTTAGGTGGTTTTCGGGCTTATTCGGAATTAATGAAGCATAAAACCGGGATAACCTATCTTAAGGTTGCACAGGAATTCCATTTGAGATTGAGGTGTTCCTGTGTTCCTGCTGACCATGGTCGGGACAGGAGTTTTCGGTTGGAATAGTAATGTGGTATGGTAAGTAATGGTTGACATTGAGACTTCTTACTCGCGTATAGGTCTTATCGCCAATGTTTTTTCCTTAAAACAAAATTTCAGAAAAATGCATTACCTGAATTTTTAAATTATTACAACACATGCACAGAAGTCTACTTACCTATATGTACAGTATCTATACTCCACAATTATCATGAGAGATATGGCGGCTATATTCTCTGCCAGAATATTTGACGCTGAAAGTTGTACCTCTCCTGTATTGTGAGAAATATTTTTAATAACGGAAATAACAAGTCGCAATCATGGCTTTACTTTCATTTACGGTTAAACTTCAACGGTTGAATTTAATGGACCTATACAGCATTAGTAGGGCAGTGAATGCTAATCAGCAAAATAAATATTTCAACTTTACTTTTTAGTCTCTCCCACCTTTTTTTGTTAATACCAAAATAAAATTATTACTCTCCGAGCGCACAAATCAGACAGCATATGCCTTTAATACCCCTTACACGAGATAGTTTAACATTAAGCCACTAATAAAAATTGTACTACAATTTTGGAGTAGAACCTTAATCTATACTCCGCCATCACCATAAGATCTTCCCCAGGACACACTCGTTTCGAACTACGGCGGGCACACATTAAAGCGTGATTTTTCCCGTTGTGAAATAATTATGTTATAAATAAATTGATTTTTAACACCTTCTTGGCTTTAACAGAACAACGTTTTGTTTCACAATATTACATTGGGATGAGGGAAGATGATTTTGTGAGTTAATATTACTAAAAAAATTGAAGTGTAAATTTATTTATCACTATGGAGTCAAAATTTTGAAGAGAAAGAAAAAAATGAGAAAAAAGATGAAAAAAAGTCACATATATTAACTAATTGTAAAATAAAAAAAAAATTAATATAATTTTTACATAAAATAATTCGGGGGAAAAAAAATAATAATAATTAATTTTCTATTTAAGCTTCTAGGATAAGTTGTTTGTAACAACATGCTTTATAATGTCGGAATAATGTGCCACCCATTGGAAATCAATATGGTTATTTTACTGAATTGAATGGTTGTATGGAGCATTATGACTTTAATAAACTAATTCTCTGACTCTGACTCTGACTCTGACTCTGTTAATTGACTTTATTATGCCCTAATTTCAGCTCGCGCTGTTTGTTGTTCATATATTCAGAGACCTCATATTTCCAAGCATAGATTGGGTATTTTTATGGGAGATAACACAATTTGCAACATATACTTAATACGCTTATTAATTTTATCATAATAAGAACACCCGATCCCAATTGCGCGAGCTGAAATTCTTGACCATAATTAACTAAACTACTTTTTTGTGGAGAATGCTGAATTCTATTTCGCCTAGGCAGGGTGTGAATTAGGTACCCCTTTAAGAGGTTAACACTATTGCAAGAAAACCTCTGCACCAAAAAGTTGTAGAAGACAAGTTAGGTAGAGTGCTGAATCGGTCTTTAAATCACTTCCGAATAAGAATATTCAGCAACTTCAATTCGGGCAGGTACTTTCCCCGAAAACTTTCCTCTTGTTCGAAAGTAACACAAAAACCATCCGTATGATTCCAACTGGACAACGCTTTTTTTAGTAGTCTTCGTATTACATTAAATGCAGAAATTTGGATTTTTTCTCAAGAAAGTGCACTGAACAAGAAGAAAATAAATAGATTTTATTTCGATGCTAACGATAATCTCAAATCTTAACAAACAGATTCAGCATGACTTTAAACAAACTAAATCAGGTACTCCAGTATTGCAAAACAGGGTATGCAGTTGTGTATAATATCTATACTGTCACTATCTACAGTATAAACCAAGCAATGCGATTTTTTTGAAATATAAATTAGGATTTTTGGTTATAGGGTCAAGGAATCCCCGACTAAAAATTGATTAATCATACCGGCGACTTTTTCTGGCTCGTTCAAATGAATAAAATGATCTCCTTCGAGCGTTACATTATGAAAAATTGGGCAACTATTTTTATAAATATCTAGTGCTTGTTGACAAATCTCCGGTGGCCAATACCAAGGAGAGTTCTTTGCTTTGATGAACAAGATAGGACTCCGAATTTCAGTTATAACTTCAAGGCACTTTTCCATAGTTAATCCAAGAGTTGGTCGACTTTTAACCCGGAAATCTCGACTGAATGAATATTTCCCATCGGCTGTTTTCGTAGTTCCTCGTTTCTAAATTGAAATGAAGTGTTATGAGATGATTTTGATTAGTTTAGTGAAGCTTAAAACTTTTTACTCATGTACCATCAGGATTTTGGCGGTCTTGACCGTAAGAGCGTTATCAGTGCCTTTAATGAGACGTTCCACCGCGGCATTAATCTCATAGGACGGCGGACCTTGTTTCAAACTATGTTTTTCTTCCATAGCTAAATAAGCGTCCACTCCTAATGAAATTTTTGTTGCATAGTTATCACCAGTGACTCCTGGTAGAGGAAGTAGTACATCAATCATGACTAAACGGTCCACGAAGGGTTGCTCAAAATTTGCACTTTTCAGACAGCTCAGTTTCTTACTGGCCTGTCCCTGCAAATATTTGTAGCGATTTGTGTGAGTAGAAAATGTCGCTGAGAAGAACGCTCCGAGACCTGCTCTTTATTTTAAAAATAATTTTTGAGTAGATAAATTACTACAAAATAATATATCGAATATTAAAAATTATAATTCAATTGTACCCGAGACTGTGTCCAAGCCAAGAGAATTTTTTCCATTGGAAATAGTTCGTTATGCGACGAAGTGTAGATACCATGTCCTGAAAAATGTATACAACAAATTTTATTTTTGGATACTATTTTTGCGAATAAATGTAATTTACTGTACAATGTAGTGATAAGGTATTCCAGCTGGCAAATGTGAACTGAGCCCATGACCCGGTAAATCGATTGCAACTACATAGAGTGATTTGGATAAAAGTGGGACCAATGTGTCAAAAGTCCCGGAATTGTCCATTATCCCATGAATAGCCAGTACTGGTGACCCTTTGGGGTCGCCGTAAGTTTTGCCTGGTTGGAAATAAATAGGTTAGTTAGAAATCAGGCCTTCGAACTTTGTAGATTATAAAGTTAACAAGGACCGGACTGATTATTTGAAAACAAGTAGTGCGAGTACGTGTAACGTTAAATCGATTTTATTTCCAACACATTATTCCTCATTCTAATCTTCACATTCGTAACAAGGACGTTAATGGAGTTATGGAGTATTACCCGAAAAGTGATTTCCTCTTTGTTCAGATTTCATAACTTTTTAGCACACTTCTAGCAAGCGAACGGAACTAATCACAAAATAAATAGATTTCTCAACAAATTATTAAATTACAATTACCAGCAATATGACCCCAAGGAACAGGTATGCTAAATTCAGTCCATTCGTGAGGAACAGGTTCTGACAATTTAGAAACTGCAATTTGGTTTCCGGTCTGCCCCGTAGTGCTGACATTTCGAATTGCAATTCTTCTTAAACAGTTAATTTCTGTGCTACGGAACCTCATTACGGATTTCTGTATAATACAAGCGTTACATACAAAATGTGTGTTAATCAAAATAATCCTGAATTTTTAACATTAGGGTGTGTGTAAATCTTCATAAAAATAGTCAATCATACTTAATATAAAATTTCTTGCTGTCAAACCTAAGTAGAATCGTGAGTATGGAATGAAAAATTAATTAATTCAAATGAACTATGAAATTGTACCTTTGTACCTGGAAATGAAATGAAAAAATTATTCCAAAAACTTATTCACCTTAGTTTTAAAGTATTTTTCTTTAAATCACTCTTGTGTCAAATGTTTGAGATTTTGTGTTATTTTGAATGAAAGACTTCGCGCCTATATAATGCACTAGAAACTTGAACAATGTTACAGTTAAAAATGTTAGAATGAATACTTTTTTGGATTTTTTAGTGAGTCAATAATGTGTAGAAAGTTATGCACAGATAACTATTGTAAGAAATAGATTTCCTATGTATCGAAGCTGTCGAACTTGAAATGAGAAAAATAATAGTTATGGGCAACAAAATATGAACCAGAAATAGAGTTGAACAAAATTATATAATCCTGTTATGTACGTAATGGCATTTGCACTAGGTCGTGACTCTCTTATGTCGCGTGCTCGGATTACGTAAATTGAAATAGAACTGAATACATACGCATCGTACATGAGTTTTAATTTCGACCCGGGTATCAAAATTACGAAACATTTATCTACTCTTAGTTTTTAGGCAAGGGAGTCCAGCGAATAACCGAAACATCTCTTTATTCAAAAATATTAAAATAATACTTGACAATTTAATAACGTCCGCTTAACATTAAAAATATTTAACTCTTTCAATTATAATTTAGAAGTTATAACTATACACAAGACATGTAGAATTGATTACTACTACTGAGCATTCAGGAATCAGGACATTGCTAGGAGGTGTTCTTGCCCTTCAAAAAAAATTTTCGTATCCGACATTTATTGATCCAGGACTAGAATAATCAAAGTTGTCCGATTTCCCTGGGACAATAATAATGTGCTTTTTGGTTTTTCATTTGACGAAATATTTTCGGTCTTTAGTTTTTCTCTCCTTTCAAGAATTTGTCCACCATATCAGCAATTTTCTCTGGTTCCATCAGATGAAAGTAATGATTCCCTGGAACTTCTTCATTTTGAAAGGAACGACAATTCTTTTTGTAAATATCAAGCACATGCTGGTACACACCCGGTTTTGAATACAATGAAGACTCTTTCGCTTTGATAAACAAAACGTGACTGTTAAGTTTACTCAAAATTTCAAAATATTTTTCTTCATTAATTCCCAAAATTGGTGTACCTTCCAGTCGAAGGTCTCGCGTCAAATAATATTTCTGTTCGACAGAGTTGAGTTTGGAGCCCCGTTTCTGTTTAAGAAATAGTACAAATAGTTCAGTTTCAAAATGAGTTGAATTATTTACCCCTTAAAAAACTTACAAGGAGGATTTCCGCCGCTTCAGCTGAGAGAACATTTTTTCTAACAGCCATGAATTTCTTGACAAGATTAGAGAAATTGTACAACTTGTCTTCCCCGGCAGTTTCTTCCAAGGCATGAAAATGATCGACGGCTACTGACAACTTGGTCACATAGTAATCGCCGGTGACCCCAGTGATTGGAAATAATAAATCTAGTACAACTAGTCGGTCGATTAAGGGTGGTTCTGAAGATCTTTCATGGAAAGTTAATACTTCATCAGTTTTGACTTTCCCGTGTACATTTTTATGTCGACCAACACTAGAATCAGTGGAACGAAACACAGAGGCACAAAATGACCCGAGTCCACCACCTGACAAAATCAACAAAACGAAACTGTTAATTTTACTAAAAGAAGCTATAATTAATATTATTATTACCCAGGCTGTGCCCGAGCCAGGAAAATCTCGTCCATTGGAAATGGTTTACCACACGTCTGATCGCTAGAACAAAATCCTAGAAATATTTCATTACAATTAATAGTTTCACTTTTAAAATTGATATGCTGATAGGGTTTGCATTGTTTTTTACCCACAATGTAATGGTAAGGGATTCCAGGAGGTATATGTGAACTAAGGCCATGTCCAGGTAAATCGATAGCGACGATAAAGAACGATTTCGACAATAATGGAAGAAGCGTGTCGAAAGTTCCAGAATTGTCTAATATTCCATGAACAGCCAGAACAGGTGGACCTTGAGGGTCTCCTAATGTTTTACCTACAAAGTAATTCATGAAGTTTTATTAGATTACACACTGATTCTCATTTGGAAACTTACGAAATAATACATTACACGCACACATACATTATGGCGTACCTGAAATATGTCCCCAAGGAACAGGTATTTGAACTTCATTCCAGCCATTCGAAATTTTGTGATTTGTTACGGTTGCAGATGGTCCGCTGGATAGACCAAATTTCTGAATACGATTTATAATCACGGAACTATTTTTGAGCATTTTCAGTGAAAATGTATAGAAACACCTTACTAATTAGAATAGGTATCAGTATTTCTAGAGATTGTTAAGCGAATTTGACTCTGAATCAGAATTCGACCAGAATTTAGTTCTTCGTAGTGAAATTGCGTACAACTACAACATTGCCCTAGAAAATTCCATTCGTGAAAATAATATACAGTGAAACTTTTTGAAATAATTTCTAAGCTCACAAGTCGCAAAAGATGCACGAAATGACGGATAGACGAGTTCACAATCCAGAGTCCATTCACACGTTAAAAATAAATACAGCGGGCGAAAAAAATACAATTTCCTTATCCGAATGCCAAAATCAAGATTTTTTTTGCATGTGCTATAGACAATCTTTGCCTCTTGTTAGTATTAGCAAGTGTATGGTATGAAGAAGTTAGTGAATTCGAGTATACAAATTCTGCATATTTGAATTGTAACAAAATAGTATATTTTCAGAAAAAAAATATGTATTGCGTTGAGAAAACCGACAAGATTGTTAAGCGAGGAAGATTTTATTTATCGACAATGCTTTTATTACATACTACTTAATAATTTAGCTTTTAGCACACTGTAATATCATTGAATAGGATCACCGTGTCATGAGACATGTTTATACGTATGTTAATTTAATGTCAGCCGTCAGAAAATAAAGTTCAACGTAATACTGGTGAAGGTTTTGATTTGTTACAACATTAAATTAATTTCAAAAGTTTAGTTTAGTTAAAGTGCAGACTTTTGTTCCAAGAGGAATCGAGACACAGTGCTCGCAATTTTCTCTGGTTCATTCAAATGAATGAAATGATTCCCATCAAACTCAGCAAACTCAAATGAGGAACACTGTTGTTTGTAAATCTCAATTGCTTTTAAACAAACTTCTTTTGCTTCAAACCAAGGTGCGTCTTTGGCTTTCACAATGAGAAGATGTGTTCTAATTTCACCCAAAAGTGTGAAACATTGATCACGACTAAAACGTAATATACTTGGACTTCTAAGGCGAAGATCTCTTGTAAAAGAAAATGTGTCGTCTTTGTTAACTCTCGATCCGCGTTTCTGAAATGTAGATATGTAGAATTAATATTGGGAAAATTTCAGATTTTAAATAATTCAATTACCAGCAGAATTTTTGCAGAATCCTGAGTCAAAGAATTCCGAGTTGCCTTAACGAGACGGTCCACAGCGTCTGTGGAATCGTAGGATGGTGGAATGGGTTGAATTTTATCTTCCAGAGCTAGAAATTGGTCAATTGCCAAAGACATCTTTTTAGCATAATCGTCACCACTTTCACCCGTCATGGGCATCACTAGATCCAGCATCACCAATCGTTCCACCTGAAATAAATTCAGTCCATTAATCTGAACCCAAACTCCAAGAAATGACTCGAATATTTAGAATTTTTATTCACCTGAGTTGGAAAAATACTCGCGTAGAGAGCTCCAATTCCTGAAATATATATTTATACATTTAATACATGAGATAAATATAAATATAATCTGTACAGAAAATAAATGTACAAATGAATTTTTTTGCACCTGCACCCATGCTGTGACCAATCCAAGCGAATTTTTCCCATTTGAAATGAGTTTTTGTAATGCGTCTCAGAGCGATCAAGAAATCCTACGTATAAGAAAAAAGTAGGTAAATTATCCACCTAATCGAAACTTGTTAATTAGAATTCAGTTTTAAAAATTTACCGTATAGTGGTAAGGTAATCCTTGAGGAATATGAGAACTACGTCCATGGCCAGGCAGATCGACAGCAACAATGTAATAATTTTTTGGTAGTAATGGAACCTATTTAATTTAAATTGAGATAAAGTTTATTTTTTACCACTAACAAGGGAATGCCGCGACCTGACCCCCAGGACCTTGACACGCCATATTTTTTTTTGGGTGCCTTAGCATGCCCTGAGTTGGGTTTGGGCAATATTTTCGTGTAAGATTGAAACCGCTTGAAAATACGAATTTTTGAAATTTTTCCCCCTATACATAACCCATACGGGCAAGAGAGGGTGTAAACAGCTACCACAATGGCTCCCTCTTTTGCCCGTATGGGTTATGTATATGGGGAAAAATTTCAAAAATTCGTATTTTGGAAAATTTTCATTTCAACACGAAAATTCATCAAGACATCACTCAGGGCATGCTGGGGCACCTGAAAAAAAATATGGCGTGTCTAGGTCCTGGTGGACAGGTCAAGTCATTCCCTTGTTAGACAATTCGGGTTCACATAAGTGCGAGTTTACAATTATGACAATTCTGTTATTTTGAATCTCGTCAAATTGCCATATTTAACCTGTGGTCCCCAAAATTAGCAATATTCAAGAATCCTTAAGCACAAATGCCAATCGTATATTGCCAAAATAACCACGACCTCCATCCAATATGGATGAACACAAAATAAACACTAAGCAAAGGACTTTTGGGTTTAATTTTATTGCCTAAAAACTATTCGAGTTTGAAGAATGAAAAAAAAACAATTCTAAAACGAATAAAAATCCAAAGACAATTTTCCTGTTCTCAAAACAAATCATCCAATCGCATTTGATGCAAATAACTCAGAATTTCTTCAGCACCGAGCGGACAGTTCCTATAACGATCCTCACAATGAGTTGAATTCCTTGAGTAAGACGACACCTCACCCAAATCAACTGCCTCTTGGTACAACGGTAATAATTTTTCTGTCAGATTTATCTCATCCTCCTTCGATTTTTCAGAGAATGCTGCACTCATTTTACTGCAACCGTTCGATCTGGGAAACACACAATGTTAGTAATGTCACGTTGATTAGGATTTAGAATCGTAAGATAATTTTCATTGACAATTCGGAGAATAATTATAAAATTCTAACTCTTACGATGATAAAGTAGCCAGTGTCAAATGAATTGAGTCGGGTAGTTTTACTCTCAGGTTGGTTTGCTTTTGAGCTTCACAAAGAGCACGAAAGACGCATCCATACTTATCCACGCTGTGAATAATCTAAATTGTACCCGATTCAATTGAGACATTATTTTTTTCCACAGATTCAGAAAAGGTGACTGGTTTTTCTTACATTCAGAATTTGCCCAGACAATTCCTGATTAATATGATGCATGCAACGACCTTTGACTGAAATTCCTCGTTTTCTCCTTCCGGTCATACTTCCATGGACTAGTTGATTGACATTTAAAGGTAAAATCCCAATCACTTGTAGTGTAAGAATCTATGCAGATATGTTTGGATAAAAATTGAATTATTTCAATTATCTTATTAAAAATTGAGGAGTAAAAGTTAATTACCTACATGAAGCATAATCATAGCCATGAAAACAGATTCGAATGGTGTGAGTGCAAAGAACCACCGCCATGTTTGAATCACAGAGATATTCGTGAGCAATCCATCCGTTTCGGGTGTAGTCAATGTACTTAAAAGCCATAACAAGGATGCTCCTTTGGGAAGAGCGTCCGAAAATTCTAACACATTTTGTGATGGCCAAACTGAACAGGTTGGACTTAAAACCATGTCGAAATACTGTATTATCTTAGAAAATCTGGCTTTGCTTTCGGTAACACAGAATTTTCTAAAGTTTTTCACCAACAGAAAAAATAACTTCAGAATACTACCATCTTGACAGTGACAGCATCTCGGAGATCCTCTACTGAAGTGGTATTTAACATATAGATTTGTGTATGTCGCAATTTTGGACCGCTAAAGGAGTCATAAAACTACATAAATAATGCATTCCTGAGTCGAACTGAAAAGAAGTGCATGCACACTAGTCGTTCTTTGCTCAAACGGTAAATACCTGTCATATTAAAAATGTATTTTCTCCGCAGGATATTTCAAGTAAAATTTAAAGATGAATATTAGGACAGTGTATTGGTAGAATCAGACAGGGTGGCGAGTAACCTTTTTGCCTCATCCTGTAAGAGCCGAAATCGTAAAGAAATCTGTACCTTATACACACAATTTGTAAAGAATTCAATTTAACCCAACACGGTATGTAGCTGGGACAAATTATAAAAAAACATTTAATGAACTTAGAACGATTGGGAGAGCTAGAAAATTGATAAAATTTTACATCCCAATAACTTCCGGGATGTCCAGGTTAGTATTTGGGGTAAAATATTTGGAACCGCCCTGCACGTTGCGTTCCGTTGTTTCTTGTGATGAACAGTAATTCCTCCCTAATTAGTCTGACAATGACTAATCATGAATATACACGAGAACCGTCATCTACTCATGCACTGAAAGTAACTGTAGTGAAGGGTTGAACCATTTTCGTTATATGTATGGTCATGGAATATTTTATTTTTCGTTTGTGTCACTCGATTTGGTCACACGAGATGTGGATATTATAAGGTAGTGATGTTTACGGGGTACATGGCATTTCTGTGGTGTAGTTTTTTTTTACTGAAAATGCTAGATAGTACAAAACTTGAATTCGTATTTCTCAAATTCAGTCTGGTTGGGTTAGGTCACAACCTGTTTTATTACACAAAAGTTTCATCAATTTTATAATAACGCTGCACTAGCTGTTTTACTCAATACGGTGGAAAACACTAATCACCTGACTTTTGTCCTTCACTAGAATTTTTCTAGGAGAGCAGTGTTAGCATTTCGTGTTTACCGATTGCCTAGCATGTTGTCATCTTCTGCCTGTCAGTAGAATTTTTTTTAATGAAATTGCAATTTGAATGCAAATGAACAATATTCCGCCCACACTGCTATAATTGAGTCAATGTCTACTAACTTCAATTTTATTCACTTGTCTGCACTATTTGTGATGTAACCCAGATGTTCCGTGCCCAACCCTTCCCTGCTCCAGATCACATAATGCATTATGCAACAAATCAGTCCAGACCAGGTGGACACACCCGTAGAGCTAATTTTAGAGGGGATTGAATTCCAAATGCCAACAACTTATTGCTTGGACAGCGAACGCTACCAGTTCTGGATTCAAAATTTGTTCAATTTTTTCCATACGCCACCCCTTATCTCTCCAGTGTGAAAAAAATGACATGACCTCGATAAATTACGCAGACTGACAAAGAAACGTGTATGTTTTTCTGTGGTCTGGAAAGCAATAAAGCTTTGATGAGTTATTAAGTGCTTAACCAACCTTAATAGGTCTGTCCCGCAGAAATACACCCACAAATTTGTGGAGTCTGAACAAATTCCACTCACTTTTGCTGTTGCACTTGACGCTGTAGCACGATCACAAGAAATACTTCTCAATTTCATTACCGTCACTTGTCACACATACCACACACCCTACAATCAAAAATGTCAACCGAATACGGAACCACTGATATTAAGTCCAATGTTTTGGAATTAGTCGGAAATACCCCACTCTTAGCCTTGGACAGAATTTGGCCTGGGCCCGGACGAATTTTGGCCAAATGTGAATTTCTTAATCCATGTGGGAGTATTAAGGACAGGTCATCCCTCCACATGATTCAAGGTGCACGAGACAAAGGACTTTTACCACCAAATGGAAAGGTCATTGAGGTCACGAGTGGAAATCAAGGATGTGGACTTGCCATGGTATGTGCAATTATGGATCATCCACTCACAATTACAATGTCCAAAGGGAATTCTCCCCAAAGGGCTGAAATGATGCGTGGACTTGGAGCTAATGTCTACCTTGTTGATCAAGTGGAGGGAAAGCCTGGAAATGTGACATTGGCTGATGTCGACGCTGCCAAAGCTAAAGCCATGAGCATTATTGAAGAGACTGGAGCCTACAATGTGGATCAATTTGAAAATCCTAATAATTCTGAGGCACATGCTGCAACAACTGGCCCTGAAATTTGGAAACAAACTGGAGGAAGGGTTGATGCATTTTTGGCCACAGTAGGAACTGCTGGGACTTTTGCTGGTGTTTCAAGGTATTTGAAATCCAAGAAACCTGATGTTGTATGTGTCGCTGTGGAACCTGCCGGGGCACAAGTCATCAAGGGGTGCGCAGTTGAGAAGCCTTTACATTTACTCCAAGGGTCAGGGTATGGACAAGTTCAACCTTTGTTCAAGTTTGATACCATGGACCAAACCCTCGGGGTCACAGATCGTGAGGCTGTTGAGTACAAGAAACTTTTGGGGACGAAGGAAGGACTCTATTTGGGTTACACGTCTGGGGCTAATGTTGCGGCTGCCGTGAAATTATTGAAGTCTGGGAAATTGCCGAAGGATGCTTGGGTCGTTACGGTTCTGAATGACACTGGATTGAAGTACCCAGAAATTGAACACACGTTTGACGATGGGGAAGATTAAGTTCAGAAGAATTGACGAACACAACGAGACGAGAAATGAATGACAGTATTTCAATCATTATGTTTCATTCAATTCATTGGCATTTTATTTTATTGAATTCGAACAGCTTAAATAAAATTTACTCAAAGATTTTACTCAAATTATGTGTCTCGTTAGTCAAAATTATTTTTTGTTCAACCCTACTGTCTTCGAAATATTTAAAATGCTAGGAAAGGTCACACCCTCGGTTTCGCAACCTTATATATTACGGCTAACGTTTGGATTTGTTACACTTGAGCCAAACAATATGATCTCACCTCATGGAAAGTCATGACATGAATGACCAACGGATTGTTCAATATAACATTTCTTCATGAAATTCGAATCATTACTAAGTTCGATCTCAGAATAGTTTGAGAGTGAAAATGTTGAGTTATAATAAAAGGCGATTAGTAGAATTTGAGTTCTCGTGTAATCTGTCAGACTGTAAACCGAAATATATTTATAAGAATTTGTATTTTAATATATTTCTCCTATCAGGTGTGAAAACAGTGGATGAAATGCTAACAGCAACCAGAGCATACATTTTTTCTAGTCACATTGAATTGTTCTGGCTTCAACCTTGTATGTTTAAATCATGTTGGCGACAAAAGGCCACGGCCCATTAAGTAGAAAATGAAACGTTGATTTATTTAGCTCATATTTCTGTATGTCATAGGCAAAACCATTCTGAATAGCTTCTACACATATATGGTTACTAGTTTGAATTTTTAAAGCCCGGACCAAGAGTTGTACTACCAACCCAGGGATGCAATATCTGATGCTTTTGCACTCCCGTTCTCCTGGAGGTCCATGGCCACTTCGTAAACTTACACAAGTGCTAGATTTCAAAATACGAGTTTGAATAACATACCAATGAACTGGAGAACATGGTGCCGCTGCTTTTTTACAATGACATTAAACTGTGACCTGAAATGACTGTAATCAAAAAATTTTAAACTGGGTGATTTTTATGTGAAGTTTTTAACTCACAGTGACTCCAGAAATACAGGGCTGTGCATAACCATTTACACAGTCTTTGAGCCCGAGTTGTATTGTTACTATTCTATGAGCATTTGTTCATACATTTGACACAAAAATGAAATTAAAACTTACTTTGTTCTGTCAACCCTTAATTGTTAATTGATTATTATCTTATGACACATTTTTCTGAGTTTCATTATACAGTGTTACAGATTTCTATGTCAAGCTTCAGATGTAGTACTAAATATACATATACTACACATATGGGTCGATCAATTGCAAAAAAAATTGTAAACAATTTTTATGTACATTGTTATCAACGCCAATCTGGTTCTGACTTCCTTTCCATTATGTATCCTTTTGTAACAATTACGCTGGATTCACAAATACCCACGGAAGTGACTGTTCCATTCGGAAGCACACAAACGGCTCAACTACTATGTGCATACTAAACAGGAGTAGAGACTTTTATTGAATTTTTCGTTGATCTACCGGAGGTTTAATATATTTGTTGACTTGTATGCTTATATGGCTTATATGTTCCACGAACTCCAGTAGAATAAACGTAATAATGCAATATTGGAAGAGACCGGACGCGTTCTATGCAAATGAACCAGTTTTTTCATTCAGTTTATAATGTACCTGACTCAATGAGTGGAGATTTTTATTACGTGTCCACTAGTTTGGCGATAGTTAATGTTAAGGTTAAAATAGAAGACGTGAAAATTGAAGTTCAAAATAAACACACATCACGCCAACCATAAATCCACCCCATGCTCGCCAAGGCAAGGAAAAGAAAGATGGTGGAGGGCTGTAATTAAAATGACGCCAATTGGGCTTGCCCTGAGATTTCCGTTTATAATTAATTAGGGCTCAAGTGCAAATCTTAATTAGTACTTGAGATTAGTCCCCGAGGTTTGTGATATGTATGTAAAACCCTAAGGCAAACCGTCAGTCAGCACTCAGCACCTGCTACATTACTCGTACACCCGATGATTGTGATTTTTTTTTCATTGCTCTCACAAACAACCACAAAAGCATCCTCGTTTTTTCCCCTCTGACCCATTGTCATTGTCTAATGCGTTCACTCGACGCAATAAAAACGATTAATCCGGACTCCAATCAATTGGTCACTCACTGGACTTGCTGGACTCTTCTCTCACTTCTAACCCTTTTGTCTCATGCATGCTACTCTTCTGTTTCGCTCGCATAAACTTAACCATAGTTAACTATGGAAATCATCTATCACGACAAGAGACGCCTTTATTCCTCGTCCGTCCATGAATGAATGCTATATTTTAGATTTGTGTACAGGGTGGTCAATATGTAACCGCCGTGACTCTATAACCTCTTTATAGCGTACGACTCCTGGAAATGCATTCAAGTGCATTGTACGCTATATCGAAAAATTCTGTAACTTAAATTCTTTCAAGAAAATACCAATATTTGGATTTTGTTAGATACAAGTGAAATCTGTAGTAAAATTCGGTACGTTATAAGGAAGCTTTGGATGGAACTGCTAATTTATAACCCAATTTACCTTTGAACATCTCAGATCAATACGAATCTTCACATAATACATAATTTTCCAAGCAAAGCACGGATAGACACGAATATATGTGAAGAATTGTAGTTTTGGTTTAGTTTTATTAACTATATAGTACGAAAATCAAACAAATGAACAAAAGGACCACATTTTCATTTTGGTCTCATTTCTCTGCATTTGTCTGCAAAATTCTGTTTGAGCTTTTTGTGGTGTGTGTATTTACATCATGTGATTTGTCTCTGAAACTCATTATGTTGAACAGATCTTCACAACGCATCGGATTAATGTGCAAGTGTGTGTGAACACTAATCCGATGTTTGCTCTATCATTGTCATACTGGCTAACGCATATTTGTGACCCTGTACATGATATATGACTTGAGTTTAATATATTAATCAGAGAGCGGACGAAAGGGTTCTGGACTGGACTCTCGAGTGTGTCTGTTCTGTTCAAGAATGATCATCAGAGTTAGTCCTGGGCGCTCCTCTTGGAGAGTGTGTGTGGAAATATTTCGTACATATATTATTATTAACTCCAGTCACCACAAGAGATAATAAAAAATTATATACTGTTGTGGAGTAGTATTTTTGGGTTTTCTTACGTCCAGTCCTTGCAAAAAAAAGATAAGGTTTAATATGCAGTCTTTCGTGTTTTGCTGAATGACTGACTGACTACATTAAGCCATGACATAAATTTTGTTTCTCATAAGTGAACTTGGATCTGGATCCTTCCTGTGTGTGCTCTCCTCATCTTGTGTGCTATCTTTAAGTTGACCCTCACATTCTAAACTCTCATTTGTTTTTGCAAGGAGTAATTCATCTTCGGCAATCATCACATTCTTAAATTTCACTCCAGACACGACTACACTGGGTCAAGGAGTCATGAGAGAAATTTGAACAGACAGCAACATAGTTTGGATACGATCGGACGAATAATTTGGTTGTCCAGAATTTGGACAAATTTCTGTCCTCTTTTTTTGAAAGAATCCCTTGAAATATTTTAAATCCTTTTCAAAATGCCGGACATGCGACAATTTAAAAGTTGTCTACGTGGGAGCCTGTTGACCATCTTAACAGTGGTAGGCGTAGTGTGTGGAGCTTTATTGGGAGTAATATTGAAAGAAGTTAAATCGGATTGGACCCCAAGAGAAGTCATGTACATAAAATTCCCTGGAGATTTATTCCTTCGAACTCTGAAGGCATTAATTCTTCCACTAATTTTTGCATCTCTTGTCTCTGCAATTGGATCATTGGATTTGTCCATGTCTAAAAAAATTGGTGTACGAGCATTACTCTACTACTTGTTGACAACGGCTTGTGCTGTAACAATGGGAATCATCTTGGTCAGTGTGATCCGTCCGGGTGCTGGAGTTGAGAAAGGAGCAAATGATGAAGGTTGTCCAACTTCGAATATGTCAAATGTGGACACTTTGATGGATTTGGTCAGGTGAGTCATTCAGTTGTTATTTTAGTGCGGAAGTATCTTTGAATTACTCAAGTGATTGGCGTTTCCTGTCATCATGGCTGATCTAATGCTTCAAAAGGAATATGGACATGCGCGGGGTATTTGCCCAAGCGGTGCAAGCCTTTCGATTCTGATCTGTCACAAAAATTGAGATGTACATTTTCCAGAAGTTTTTGTCTATGAAATTTTGAGAGACAATAGACAATTACCTTTTGTGTCTCCGTTAGCAATTTTTCGATTAGTCTGAAATTGTGTTATCGGCTGTGTGACTTCTCTGTTGAAAATTACTATAGTTTGTAATGCGCTTCCGTTTTATGTTATTTACAGAAATGTCTTCCCGCCGAATCTGATTGAAGCGACAATGATGGTGGTAATGTAACATATTTTATTTTGATTCTGATTTGTACTCATTTGTTTTGCAAAATAAGTAATCTACAAGCACTTGCATGATTTGTAGTTCCGGTAGTTTTATAATTACAAGGTCAATTACATGAACTTTATACCAAGTGTTTGTTTCGTTTATGAATACTGGACTATGACTGTCACAGGTCAGAGGTCTTATTAAAATTGTGTTATTTCTGTTTGGATTATAAACAAGTTGCTATCCTTCGAACTACCCGAAGCCTAAAATTTTCTGGCACATTCAGAATTCCAGATTCAGTAGAACACAGTTTCCCTAATCCAATTATGTCCTAAATTTGGTATTGAAAATTGTGGGTAATGTGCACTTTTGTCCTTAGGCTCAAACTAACGACATCGATCCATTGAAAGATGACGACCCGAAGAACGATGGAATTACAGGTAACCCTTCAAATTAATTCTGACAAATAATTTCTTCAGATTATTTAAAGAATTTTTCCTTAAAAGAACCCAACACATGTGTACATTTATTCCGCTATTACATTGTTCCATGTACTTTCTCCTAGTCTGGAATTACTCCGATTGTGGGTGAAAGTCTTTCAAAGATACTTTTGTTCAATAATCCCAGTGTTTGTTTTTTTACCAATTCTTTGAATTGTTGATTTGGTTCTTGCACAGAGAATAAAATGTTTAAAAATATTGGAGCATAGTCAAAATGAATTAAATATATTATTTCTGCCATAACTAGAATGATTTAAGTAACACCTGATACTCACACGAGTGTGTCGGGGTAAAAATATTCACAATGTGTGAATATATTTTTAAAGTACACTGTAGTTTGCTGAAGGCAGGGGTTGACTTCTTTCTCCAAAAATTTAATTTTGATCTGTACGCTTTCTTCCGGTGTACTTTCTCTAAGGATGTTTAACCCCCATGTGCTCTGTACCCTGCTATGGCCTTTAACTGCCGCAATAACCCCAATCGTTTAACTGTTCTTGAATAATTACTCCAGACAAAGAGATGTGGCCGGTGAAAACGAAGTCCATCAATGGTATGAATATGATGGGTCTCGTCATGTTCGCTGCAGTCTTAGGAATAACGCTGGGAAAGTTGAAAGAAAAAGGAAAGGCATTGTTGGATGTATTTGTGTCTTTGTCGGAAGCTATGATGATTCTAACTAGCTGTGTTGTATGGTAAGTATGACAAATTAATCTCAGTTTAATATTAGAGATTATCTTGCTATCGCAAGTGGCGGCATTGCCTGTAAGTTTTCTATTTCGAGAGCTATGCTTATTAAGAACGAATTAACTAACCAAAATTAACATTTAAATGTCTGGATTAAGCTTTGCTTTTGGCACAGGGTAAATCTTCTAGAAAGTAATGCGCCCGAGAAAGATTTTTCATGACAAGCAAGGGTTGCCAGTGCCACTATGCTCCGAAGAATATTAGGGAATTAATTTGAATCAAAGGATTCATCTTCTCACAATTTTTAGAATTACTCGCAAATTCCGATCCCTCTTATTGAAGGCAAAAGTTGACGGATTATAAATACAATATTAACAGCTCCAAAAAGCGAATCCGCGATTCGAGTGCGCGGAAATGAAATCACATATAAAGTGAGCTGATAATGGTATACAAAATAATCCAAGGATTATTTAGTAATCTGATTTACTAAATGAATCACAAATGTTTTTCTGAGAACATCAAAGTCGGAAGCGAATGAAATCTTGATTTCTATTTCTATTAATACTATCCGAAGAAGGGAGGATTCCATCCCATGCCGAGTTAACCCTTGACCCTCTTGAAGCCAAATAGTTCAAGCTAAACATGCAAACATGTGTATACACACATTTATAACAAAAAATATTTCGGCTGAATGAATCCAATGTTCAAGAGTAACGAATCGAACCATACATAAATTCATACTGTGATCTTGATGTGTACGTATTTTTTTTTTCTATTTTGCTCTTTAGGTTCTCCCCCATCGCTATTTGCTCTTTGATCGCGGCCCAATTGTGTGAACAGAAAGGGATGAGTAGTAAGTACAGTAACATTGGATGGTACTTGGGCACTGTCCTCACTGGTCTATTTATTCATGCTCTAATCGTCGTCCCTACAATTTATTTCCTGTGTACGAGAAACCTACCTTTCCGTTTCATGGCAAACATGTCATCCGCAGTTTTGACCGCGTTGGGAACAGCGTCAAGGTGATGACACGTGACATTTTAGTCTAGTACTATTAATATTTTATATTAACTTTCATCAAGGAATATCCTTGAAATATTACACCATATCACACAGGGTGACACATATTTATTCCAGTATCTCCAGTCTAGCATAACTCAAATCAAAATGCCACAATCTTATGCAATGCAACATGACAGAGAAATTGCTCACACTTCCTAATGTTAAAACCGATGGACTAGACAAACCTGGTGATAATTTTACCAAGTCTGGCCCACCCTACATTTTGATGAGAAAAATATATATTTTCCAAAGTAAAGAAAAATAGCCCACCCATATCAAATCTGCAAGTCTTTGAGGAGTTCAGTATAAAAATCAAGGATACTCCTTGATAAAAATATTGTATAAACCTATAGACATAATAGTGTCAATGATGACAACTCTTCTAAACTGTGCAGACATATAAAATTCCTACTCAAAATGAATTTGGCGTAACACGCCAAGATACTGCACTTTTTCAGCACTCAACTTTGTCCGGCTTAATTTTTTTGAAGATTTCAATCGCAAATATTTAAAAAGTAGTCGTTTTATCAATCATTTCAAATTACCACAGGATCTATTAGTCACTAAATTTTATCTTGATTTCTAAACTCAGTTTTCTATATAAAAAATGAAAAGTTTGAGCGATACTTCATATGATAACATTGCAGACATAATTGTAACCTCAAATATAGATTTGTGCTCTGGTGTGATTTATGTTCTACCATGTCGTCGGTGTAATTGACATGTCTCAAAAGAAATGCCCTCTGACCTGTTTTTTTAAAATAAATTTTATCAAATCATCACACAGTTCCGCCACTCTTCCGGTGACGATAAATTGTCTTGAACAAAATAATAAAGTTGATGAGCGTGTGTCTCGATTCGTCCTTCCGATTGGAGCCACAATCAACATGGATGGAACAGCTTTGTATTTGCCCGTCGGAGCGATTTACATTGCCCAACTATGTGGATTTGATCTCAGTATTGGTCATATGATTTCTATAAGGTTTGTTTCTTGTACTGTACAGTACTTTAAATTAAATGATTGTTAAAATAAATTAAATAATTTGATACATTTTATGTGTGTGTGTCCGTCGGCTCTCTCTCTGTACAGTCTCATCTCAACAACAACGAGTATCGGAGCGGCAGGGATCCCACAAATTGGAATGGTTCTTATTCTGACTGTTTTAAATTCTGTCGGTTTACCAGGGGAATACATTGCAGCCATTATGCCAGTCGATTGGATTCTGTGAGTTAAAAATAAATTTAAAAATTCAATTTAAAAACCATTAATTTAGTGTGTTAAAGGTTAAAACAATCAAAAACTTAACTTAATTTTATTTTGTGTGATGGATTTATGGTTTAGGGAAAGATTTAGGACGGCTGTGAATATTTTGGGTGATTCTTTTGGCGCCGGACTCGTTTATCATTTGAGCAAAGCTGACCTTGCTGCAATCGATCACTTATATCCAATGGAAAATTTGAAAGAGAAAGAGAAGACCGAAGAGAATGATCTTCAAGTTTGAAAGTTTTTTTTTGTGGGTAGAATTTTTTGTCAAAAAAGTTTTTGGTACTACAATGTGTTTACAAGTGTTTTTTTTCTTTAGGATGCCATATCTTACGATTAGTTGATTAGTTTTACTAATTAGTCAAAAGATTTTGGATTACTCATGATTATGATTGTGTCATTATTGCTTTAATTAATTAAGGATTTCAACGTTTGGTTTTCTTATCTTAAATTATATAAAGTCAGTCCTGTTCATTTCTTCCCAATCAAATTTTAAGTCACTCGAATACTACTTTTTAACTCTTTCTTCACATAACTCGATCGAATGTAACGAAACCAAATAGCTACAATAGCTTTAAACTATTAATTCTTAAATTATTCCTCTTTTGGTCAGTAAAATGATGGACCATTATTAAAGGGATATCCTTGCGTATGGTTTTAATTTGTATTTAATTGAATTTGTAAATTAAATGAATATAAAAGACCTTGTTGGAGGGTTCCCTAATTTTGGGGCGTCGGCTTATTTAACTATAGCAGTTTCGTTTTCCCTGAGATTTGACTCCAATCCAGTGGCGTCTGGTATCTTGCTATTATAGAAACTTTATAGACGAAACCAGTTTAGGTTTCTTTTTCACGTCGAGCTAATCGTGGTAAGAGATGTAACGCTTAACGTTTTAGAATTTGAAAAAAAAAGTAGAAAATATAGCTGTGACTCACGCAGTTTTTAAATCAGGTCTCATATAACGCTAAGAAAAATAGTTCCTGATCTTTAGGAACCCCGAACGTTGAGTTTACAACAAATTCTATTTTTCACACACTTCCCAAATGCATATTTTACTTATATACTTTCAGCATTTCAATTTCCAGGTTCTATTATTCACAACTTCTCGCCTGTCGTAGTACAATTACTACTACTACTTCTACTTCTACTCTCATGTTACTTTACTGCATATTTGACTTTTTGTCAAAGTCCTTCTGACATTGCACATTCCATCTCGTTTCAAACTTCAAAGGGGTGAACGTAAAATACTACGCATTGTACTTTCTCTCTATCCCCAACATAGAAAATACGTCTTGGGCACCTTGCCAAACACTTTGGCCAAAAATAGATTCTTCACTTCATCTTTGTCTACGCCTTTTTTCTTTATGTTGTTACATACTCGACTTTCTCCCCATTTCGTCACTCTCAAACTTGCATGAATACATAGTTGAGTTGTGTCAAGTCAGATGTTTAAAATCGGGTCTACTTGGTTGAATCTTATTATTTCTCTTCAAATCGTTATTTTTCTCTCACAGTACAGTACAGTTCAGCATTTTTTCTCTGTAGTTTTAGCTATAGCTATGTATCAGAATTCACAAAGAACCAAAGAGTAAGTAGTGAAGGCATGACTTTCACTAGAAGAGCATTCGGAGAAAAATTTAATTATAATGAGACTGAACAGAAAATTTATTACGGGAAAGCATGTCAGCCATATATTTTAGATTTCTTTCTCTTTTATTCGTTTCGTTTTTATATTGCCGTCGTTCTTTTGAGACCAAAAGTGCATGTTGCTGCCGATTGGTCTACATTTTCCCATTTGCTTACCACTTCTAATGGGCTTTGACTATTAAGTGGGGGTGAAATTGTAAAAGTTGGAAGCAACTTTTTTTAGGAAGATTAAAGTTATTTATCACTAACACATTCGGGATTAGAAAAAATTACGTACACACAGAAATGGATGTCTCACATTTTCTGACAACTTTCACCAAACCGTTTGGATTTTAGGAAGGATGGTACAACGGTTTGCAATCACCCCACCTTTTTTACACTACTTATGTACCTTGACTCCAACTGTACAACCTGAATTGGATACATATGTCAGACGAATATGGCTTTGACTTAATGGACCTCAGGCATTAAAGGATTAGACCAACAGACCAACTGTGTTTTCTTCGTCTCTATATGCAATTCCAACAGACACAAAGTCGCTGTGCTGTGGGCACTCAGATCGGTCGCGGTCGAAGAGAAAGAAAGTTGACACTAGAGACATAAAGTTTAGGAAAAGACGTCACCGTCAGTTTGATTGCCTTTGGAACTTTCACATGGGTGATTTCTTGGGGTCAAAATTGGTTGGACCGCTAAACATCATCGTATGACTACAACTTGGGATTTCCCATGTTACGCTACGCTTCAAGGATTTTTCCAACCGGAAAGGAATAGAAATCAACCGAAGCGGACAAGGGCACTTTGTGGAGTTTAGATTCGATTCCATTCCAGGCACAGTCGCTCTATTCTCAGGGAACTAAAAAAACAAAGTCCTTGGAAAACTAGGAATGGCAGTTGATTAAATCTAATAATTCAAACCCAAATTGACGAGGGCTGTAAAATTAAGAGCCACACCTGAGACATTACGGGTTTATCTGTCTGATTTCAGGATTTCTGAAACACAGGACTGCAAATATTTTTTATATGCAATTGATGTAGACAGGGACATGTATTTTTGAGATATCGATTGCTGAGGATACAATCGTAAAGAAGACAGAGTTTTGGGTTTCTTTTTACAAATAAAAACTGTGAAGACAGATTTGGAAGTATGAAGGTTTATATCCATCCATGTATGTGCTCATCCTTAAGTTTCCGGAATACAAGCATTGCAATGCAGTGCAAATGCAATCCACAACAACTTTCTCAAG
>JAQGCB010000346.1:0-23953 GCA_034698835.1 Protaphorura tricampata
GAGCATAATTCATAGACTGGTCTATAATTTAGCCTCATAAAATAAATCATTATTAAATTGGAAGTAGAAGGGAAATCGGCTATAAATAGTTGGGGGCATGTTGACATAATCTATTTTATTCTGCGTGTACAGAACAGAACAGACTCAAATGCCATGCAGTTTCCACAGTTTCCCTCAGCTTTTCATGAGTAATTTTAAGTGTGTACCGTGTGCTAGGAGTGTATAATAATATTACGGATAGGACAGAATAATACCCGGGGTCTGTGTTGAAGTGATGTGATGTAGTTGATGAGATGTGGATGGATGTGATGATGAGTCCCTTTTATTCCGTCACATCAAAGCCTACTCTCTCATCATCATCATAAACTATTAAATTGGACTGTTGTGAGTGACTACATGGCATAGGCATAGGCAGAGGGGTATGGGTAGTAAGACTGTAAGACTATCAACACCATGTACATCTACCCGGACAACCAAACCAAACCAAACCAACCTAACCAACCCACCTTCCTTCCTTCCTTCCCAAATAATTACTATCATTAACTCACAAACATGCCTGCAAAATCCTCTTCCCTTCAAACACAAACTGAGCTAAATTAATAAAACCTTTCATTAATTTCTAATGCAAATCCAATGAAGTCTCTCCTATCTTCAGTCCAGTCCAGCCAGGCAGGCAGAGCTAGGATTTTATAAGGTAACGTCTTTATGTGACACCTCGACTTTACATCACTAGAGATCAAGTGTTCTCATACTACTAGGGGCAGGCTGAATAGGAATTCAATAAATAATTCTCAGCTGTCGGTATCACCCCAAATAGTTACCTTGTGAGAGACACTGCTTATCATACGTACGTACGTACCATCACCTTCATTTCTGGGTGGATCTTCTCTTTTCTCACGGTGAACGGTGAACGGTGGAGGTGTGAATGTGAATGCAAATATTTTCTGATGTCTAAGATGTGATTTGACACTAAACTCTATGTAATGTAATGCAGAACGAGTTTTAATAAATAGTTCATTTTCATATACGTACTTTTTTTTTGCATCCTCACTACAACACAACACAAAAACAAGGGAACTTGAAATGACTAATTATAGTGTCTGTGTGCCCATCATTTTATACGTATATTCCTACAGCTAGAGCCAAAACCCCCAAAAACTATATTTTATTCCGATTTAATTCCCTAGAGTAAGTGCTATTCAGTTTATGAATCAAATTAAGACTGAGGTTGAGTTAAACTTTTCTGTACGTGGATTGTGCAGTCTTTCCATGGGTTTAGTGAGTAAAAGTGAGTAAAACTTTACGCCTGAGATTTAAAAGGGCTGTATAATTAATGTCTCCGAAGAATAAAGTATGTAGCTATAGTTTTAGTATATGTAATGAGGCACTAAACCAAGTTTAAGTCTCTTCCCTGTATTAGACAGTACAGTTGCAGTGCATGTGTGACTGTGACTGGCATCAGGTAGAAACTCCTCAAAATCTGTTCTGAAAAGACAAAAACTTATAGTTGAAACTGAAAGTCCCTTTTGGTTTTGGGTTATTACATAAGTGATACTCAAATTATGTATGCGGTTTTAGTCTAAAGGGCTAGGCTTAAGTCAAATGCCTCCTTTTACTACCTCATCCTTTTGTTTTAACTACTCTAGTTGTACTTGTGGGCTATTCATTCACATAAAGATGTTCGTTCAAATTTCAAAATGAACCAAAAGGTATGTATATCGTACGTATATTGAAGTGGGCTCAATTTCTATGTTCGTTTCGTACGTATTCTCATTAGTGGAGAATATTTGTGGAAGGGAAGTGGTCTAAATAATAAGCACTATGACTATGATCGTCAAGTGTTGATATAAATTATTTTAATATGAGGAAAACGTAGAAGGAATAGAGGAAAGGAGATTCAGATTGGATTTAGTGATTTGACTCTGGAATCCTCTTATTATAGACATTAACATGGAGAAAAGCTGAGAGCTCAAAATAGGGATTTGTTCTACGTGCCGTGCCATGGCCATGGCCTGGGAAGAGATGAGATTCATAGAATACGTACGCGCGTATACTTACGTATATAGATGAGGAAATTGTGGAACGATGTGAACTTTCTCATTATGCTAAGATCGTTTAGACATTATGACCGTCTGATTATGACTCTGAGCCAGCAGAGAGTTTCATTAGGACTTTTCCCTTCCCTTGCCCTCAACGACCATGTCTCCAAAAGCATTTCACATCCCAGTCTCACTCAGTCTCATTCGTATGACGAAAATGACGACGAGGATGAAACTATCTCATCTCTTTCCTATTCTAGTCTGGGTTGGGTTAAAGCACAGCACAAAATGACATTAAAGAAAAGGAGAGAAACTCCGAGAGTTTTATTACTCGCTGAGTCGCAGAACGATTTTGATTCATTTCTCTTCATAAAAACTCAAATACCCACTCATTAGGTTTTGGTGGAATGACATGAAATCTTGTGCAAGATTTTAGATGAGTTCCCCATATGTTAATTCAACTCGGCTCTATCCCACAACTCTTTCACTGGGGAACACAGAAGAGCCACAGCCAGCATTGAGTCAAATGCCCCTGGATAACTATCCCTCCTTTTTATGTTCAAAGTTTACAAAATTAAGAGTCTTTCAAATATATTATCCCTTCACTCTTCTGAGTACCTCCGGAACTCGTAAACCAGACAAACCGTATTATTATATAATACGGGGTACATGGTCTCTACTATAAAGTAAAGCCCAATGTCTCTAATTTCCCTGGCGTTACTTACCAGGAGTACATCGTATTTTTAAAATCACCAAAATTGTCATTACCTTAACATGGTGGCCAAATTTAGTGGCATTTCCGGTATTTTAACCAAATTTTAACACATGATTGATAGGTTAGTATTTTTTTAGTTCAATGATTTTCTTCCTTTGTCGAAATTAGGAACACCCAAACACATGTGATAAGAGAAAACTTTTTTGGTAAACTCCGAATCTGTGAGATTTTCGAAGTACATTGTTCTATTCTTCTCTCTGAGGACAAAGTGTAAGAAATTATGTTTGCCTGACCCAGTTACTATGCAATGGTGCGTCTGGGACTGGGACATAACTGACAAAATTATCAATTAAATCCCCACCCACACTAATTGTGTGGGCAAGTCTAGGTTTCTGAGTATTTTTTATAATTACTCATGTACTATGTGAATGCTAAACTTGAATAAGATTAAAAATCCAAGGAGCGGCTTTGGATTCCATTCCATGCATATTCTGTCTGTACATCTACAAACATCGGACAGGGAATTAACCCCGAGTAAAATTACTTTAGGTTAGGGCTGGGCCAGTAGCCTTAGCCCAGGATTTTGTCTGTGTCTGTCTGTAGGTTGTTTTATAAATTTGAAGATTGGTTAGAGATGAATTGGATGAAGAATGAATGGAAGGAAGGAAGGAAGAAGTGGAGATGGGGATGGAGATGGAGAGCGTGGCAGAGAGTTAGAGTTAGAGTGCGGACGGAATGGACGGACTGGGAGAATGAGAAAGGCTCGGGCAAATAAATTAAGCCCTTAATTTTAATTTCTAACGAGGAGTGCCCAATTATTGGATTAATGCAAATTACCTTCAGAGACTCTAATCATGAAATTTCGTTGATTAATATGTAAATTAATAAGATTACATGATGCAAAGCAATGCTAATTTATATCCAGACACTCGAGAGAGAGAGAGAGAGAAAGCTTGGAGAGTTGAGAGCGTGAGCGAGGAGAGGAAAAGCGTGAACGGACTTCAGGGTACCAAATATATTCGTACTCTGACGTTAAACAATCTGGACAATCTCACATTTCACAAAATAAAAGTGAGATATAAATTATTTTTTTTTAAAAGAATCTTGTGTCGTTTCGGGGGTCAATTTTGAAAAGTCGTCACAGCATTGATTTTCTCTATGAATTTTGTGGAAATGGGATGAACGAGGTCGGAATATACTTGGGACCCTGAACATACTTTCTCTACCACCCCTTGGTGTGCTGTGCAGTGCTGTGGGTTTGGTGCCCTGGTTTTCTCTCCTCTACTCTCGTTGACCCTTCCTTTCCCACTAAACTCAACTTTCTCACAAACTCAACTCTGCTCTGGTCCTCATCTCATCTTCTCAGCATAATATTTATGCACCAACCTACATGTTCCGTCGTCCCTCAACTTTCTCCTTCATTCCGTGCCACCATGCCCTGCATCCTCGGTCATGCCTCATGCCTTGTGTCTCATGGCTTGTGTCATGTCAACACAACACTATTTCTTATTCTGTCACCCTTTTGTCCTTCTCTCATCCATTCATTTATTCAGGAACAGGAATGGAATGGAATTTGAGTTCCAAAAAGTTTGAAACGAAATTTAAATTATTAAATTGTGACTTTGTAATTGTTCCAATCGCTTTACATTCGGATTAATTACAGAGAACCGTCCGTCTTTTATTTTTAATTTGAGTTTTTAATGCAAAGAGTACAAAACCTGATTTGTAGTTTTAAACTAATGTGTTTTGCAGAAAAATCGGACAAAAACCAATGGCTATACAGTAAAATAGGCAGTTTCAATTTTACTACGCTGTAAATTACGCTTAAAAGTTTGTATAATTTCTATACATTAGAATTCCGCCAAAGGTCTGTGTCTGAGGTCTAGTATTCCAATCTGTTCTTGAATAAATAAATTCGTTTGTTTAACGGTGAAGATTTAATTATTCCTTTCGAATTTTGAGTATGAATTTACAGTATACCCATCCCTGTTGTAGCATTACGACTTACGTACGACGCATTACCAAAATGATAAATTATACAAGTAATTTCCATATTCAGTCGTCGTAATTACTCAAACATCAGACTCGGGTTCATGAGCTAGCTGCTAGCTTCTCCAATGCAATGCTAAAACATTGTGATTGTGACTTTGAGATTAAATCTGACATCCTAGACAATTTAGTATTTATTTCATTAATTCGGTTCATCAGAATATCCAATTCAAAACCTCCGAAGACCCCGGACCCCGACCCCATGCCCATCCCAGAAGTTGAGTCCTCGTAATTATAGTCGTAATTAATGTATTTTGCTGGACAGGTTGTCAAGTTGTGTCGAAAATAAGATTTGACCGATATGAAAATAGAGTTCTTGGGATTGACTTCATAAAAGATTCTATTATTATGGGGTTTTCACATTAATTTCATGTAATTAAACCAAGAGTCAGGTCAGAAAATATCTCTTCATTTCACAAAAGGACAGGAAAAATATATGGACGTTGCGTTGGCCTGATCATTCAATTTCGCAGAAAGTCTTTCACCATACATTGCCTGCCCGAGGAATCGAACCCCCGCTATAGAAATGTAAAACAGATCTATAGCTGTCTGTACCACTACAGTTGAGTACAATGGGCTGACTTTATTTTGTAATTAATTCAATGAAAATTAAATTCTATTTCTACACGTTGTGCCTATGGGGGTGCGTGGGATATGACGTGACTGTGACTGTGACTGTGTGCCGTGCCGTCGTCAGTCGTTGTAGAGAGAATGGCTTTGAGATTTGGATTTCCTGTCACTGGTTGCACGTGAGGACGAGAATCCCCGATTTTCCTGATGCCCGGGTATACAGTATGGTTTTAGAGAAGGAAGTGTGTCACGGGTGAGGTTTGGCTTGGTTTTGGCAGAGGCATGACAGGACAAGAGCTAAGCTAAGCTGGTGAGGGTGAGTAGTTGAATAATTAGTCGGGACAGTGCGAGAGAGAGAGAGAAAGCGCCCGTAAATCCTGAAATTATGTGTGATCTCGGCAGTGTTGTGCGATGCATAATGTGAGCGAATATGTGATTAGCTCATCGATCCAAACACCACAGCAATAGCACAGCAAACCTCCAAAATGTTTCTAAAACCTTAGCTTAGCATAGGAAGGGATCACAGACACACACACAGACACAGACGCAACTACTGCTAACTCTAGGGCCAATCTCAAAAACACTAATCCCAATTCCAAACTGTGATCCATACAAGTAATAAACGTGCGTGTCTCTCATTCTATATTTACTCTTCTCCCCGCCCTACCTTCATTCTATTGTTGTGACAGTGCGTAGGGTATACCAGCAGAGCAGAGCATCCACTTTTTTCAAGTGTATAGTCAGACCCTTGCCTAAACAAATGAACATAAAAAAATCCTTACGTAATGGAAGGGTAATGGAAAATCGAGGGTCCGAACTCCAAAGGATTGACCAGAAACCTTATAGAGCACTTAGAGTGCACTGTATTTTTGAATTATATCAATTTGAAGCATTGGAGACAAAAATTAAAAAACTTCGCAAGTCCACAATGAAATTCCAATGATCTCCGAAATATAGGCCCAAAAAATGTGTCTGAAAGTCACGAACGAGTCTAATATGAAGGGTGTATCTCTATACTAATCGTAAATCGTTTACCCGACAAACTTTTTCCAAAATTTTTGGAACCCTTTCTGTTGCGTGCTGAATAATACGACTTATATGTATTTATATGGATAAAGAAAGAACGATGAACGAACCAATACACGACACAATTTCTTGCATTGTCAAACAAACAAATACATACAAATAAAGTTAAATGATATATCGTGCTGTGCTTGTCTCTCTGTTCAGATAAGTCAGTCCTCTTCCTATTAATTCTGGAGACGGGCCTAAATTTAAATGCAATTTTAGTGTCGTGTTCGAACGAAGATATATTATCGTGTATTGCTACTGTACTTTATGTATATTACACGCAGTCCAGTCTTCCTCCCCAAATTCGGTCCAAGCGTGTAGAGAGTTAGACATTAGACATCAGGGTTGAAGGTGAAGAGTGTGAATGTTTTGCATAATACATGGAAGGATGTTAGGACAGACCACAACCGCACGACACGTGCGAACCTGCCACGAAGCGCACTGATTATTATTAAATAGTAATGGGCAATCCAACGCTGCACTGCACTGCACTGGGCTCCCTTGTATTGATTCCTGCACGTAAATGTAAATTTAGAAAGGTACTTTCACTCTAGGAAGGAGTTTGTAGAGTCTATTTCCGAGAGGGTTATGTCCAGATCTCTAAAATTGCAAAGGCAATTATTGCTCCAGGGTCAACAATTTCTGGGGTGTTATGAGACGTACCACTCTAACAATCAGATTTCAGATTTCCAGAGTGGATATCTGAATCCCATGTATTTTTTACATCAATTCCAGTACAATTGAATCAAAGTTATTTTGAATTGGGTGACTGCACAGTTTATAGCATAGCGGTAGCGTAGATTTCTATCCTCTTTTTTGAACACATGTACATTTGTGGTTTGATTTCATTGCAGTGCAGCAGATTCCTCATTATTTTACTCATTTGATGTTTGAAGTGGGTTTATGAATATGTAACGTGTCGGATGGAAAATAACGTACAGTACGTACGTACTTTAGGGTTACATTTACAAGGTAGGTGTGGGAACATTTGTAATTGGGAGAACGAACTAACGGGGGAAAGTTATTTCACCGCTTTACATACATTTTGGTTTCCGCTACATTTCACATTCTTGTGTTACTTGGTTTGACTACATGGCAAATGGCAATGAATTCATATGTGCATGTGTAAGCATATGGTGGTATACGTACGTACGTACGTAATTTCACAATTACACATAATTTTTGATTTTTCTACTAGTAAAACGTGATACGAATACGAATTGGAAACAGACGCATAATCCGTCCATAAGTCCATACCTGGTTTAGGATTGATTGATAATAATTATTGTTTGTGGGTGAGAGTGTTAGATATAAGTGACGTAGAACAAAATAGTGAATTCCGTGCATTTAATAAATCCATGTATAAGTACGTAAGAGAGGTGACATTATAACACCCTTGTGAGGAAAAAACTTCAGGAAAAGGGAGTCAATTATCAAATGGACAAGTAGGACTCAGACTCAATTAAAAGAATATCAATCTTGAAGAACAGGATGTTTTTTTTACTTGAGTTAAATGCTGTTCAGTACGTATACGTATAGTCGAAATGGCAATAATAATTATTGTTCTCAAGATTTTTACCTAAGATCCTAGAATTATCCTGCATGAGCTTTATGATTCTGCATGACATTGTAATTTTAGACTTGACGTTCCGTTCGTTCAGACTCACAGAGAGAAAGGAAAAAACAGAAGTTGGTTATAAAAAATATGCGTATGTACGAGTATGTATAGAGATTACCATAAGATAGGAACTCTGCACGGAAATAATAAGAGTTCCTGTGCATGTATACGTACGTACGTAAGTAAAAAAAAATAAAAACGACGAGAGAATAACTTGCATGCATAATATCATGGGACTTGATCACTGATTTTACAAATGCAAGCCTTCATTATTTATATGCGATACTGTGGTTGGCTATAGGATATTTAAGTGAGGAATGTTATAACCCACATATTTTTTTTTACTTTCTCCCTGAGTGGAGAGCATGTAAAACTCTTGTATAACTTTCTCCTTCACTCACGCTAAACTCAAATTCAGAAGTGGGAAAAAGCAACTCAAAATCATATTATTGATAAAAAAAAATATATACGTACATAGACGGGAGAAAGGTCTTTTTTTTCATGCATGTATATGTATTAAGGTTAATTACAAATGCAGCATTTACAGACATAAAAATTCATGTTAGTTTTGGACGGGGCCGAGTCACTCAGTCAAAATAATGGTCGGGGTAAAAAAAGGACTCATGCCGTGACATTTGAAGGAACAATCTGCTATGCTGGTCAAAATAAAAATAAAATGCAAGACATAGCTTACGGAATTATTTTACTGCATGTACTGTACGTTCCTATACTAAATCTGTGTGTGTGGTGTACTTATTATTATCCATATATTAAATTATATACTTTTCCTTTTTTGAATTCTCATAGAATCACGAACGGACTTCAAACACGACTGTGCTTTTTTTTTATTATTATTCAGAGTCCAGAAATAATAATGTGTCATGCATAATGTGGAGTCCAAACACATTTCTTACATTAAGCTAATAAGTAGCTCTCGCCTGACTAATGCTCTGCATTATATTTATAGATTCCAGTTAAACATGCACAATGTATGTATGTTCTAGTGTTTACGTTCCTTTCTTTCTTTCACGTAATCGATCATTCATTAGAGTTTACTCAAACTCAGTCGTGTCAACTCCACTTAAGGAACACGGTAATAGGGTCGGGGACTGTAATTATTCAAATGAGCGACTCTGTGTGTGTGTTAAGTCCTCCTTCCTACGTACGTGTTCTTCGTGGAAATGAAATGAGTCTAAAAATCTAGAATATAATCATAATCTAATTATATTGTAAAATTTTCATGTATGTGCGTACGTACATTCATCCTGTCCATAACAAAAGAAAGAGACCCAAAACATTAATTACATTTTAATTCGATGTTTCTCGTAAAAATAATTAATTTTAATTGGCGAATTAATGAATACCGTACGTTACGTACATAGACTCGACTGAGTGCATAAAAGAGTCCGTCTGGCCCGTGAAAGAATTAAAAAAAATGAGTGGGGGTTGAATTTTGATTTAAATGTATGCATGCGTGCAGTGCAGGCAAGGTCTGACAAAAAAGAGGAGAGAATTTCATTTAATTTGGCTTTAGATTTTTTTAGAATGAGGCTGAGGGATGCGGAGAGATATAAAAAAATGAGATGATAATGTAAGCATGAAATATGTATGTATAATGAGATGGAAAGCCGAGCCGTCTGTCCCGACTACTCTTACTCTTTTGTCCTATTTGAACAAAGTGGAGGCTGAGTTTTTTAATCGGGAATGGAAATGAAAGTCTCGACGAACGAACGAACGACCGAACCGACTACTATTCAAGAATGAGAGAAAATTAATACAGGAGAGACAAAAGTCCGTTGACGAGGGATATTTACATACTAAAGAGGGGACGGCGGTGCCTGGGTCTCTGTGTGTGCCCTGTATGCATGTATTTGCATTTTTTAACCACTCAAATGAGCTTCTATTTGTTTAAAGGAGTCTGGAAATGAAATCAACGCATGCAGACGACCCAAAAGCACAGCTTTTCACAAAGTATAGCACCCAAAATTACAAATTACAATGAGAAAAGAAGTAAAAGTAGTAGTAGTGAAAATACACAAAAAAAAGAAGAGAACCATCGGAAATTCTTGTAAGTATACATACTACTACTATCTACTACTATTTTTAAGAGAGAAAAGTTTTTAGTTTTTTTTTTGTGTTAAAAAAATTCTGATTCAAAGAGTAGAGAGACAGACTGACTACTAATCATATGCATGCACGCGAATTCATTTCAGAAAATAATTTATCTCTCACCACTCGTTTTTCACAATTTCAACTTTCACTCACTTTTACCACTTTCCCCCTTCACGCTCCTCACATTAATTAAATGCAAATGACAATTAGAAAATTCATTTTGAAAAGAAAAGTTAGCTTCAGGCCCGGCCGCACCGCGCGGCCGGACTTTTCACCCAGCATCCCTTTCATCTTTCTCTAGTATTTTTTTTTCCATGAATCCACCGCATAATGAAAACTACGTAAAATGTAAAATGAAATGAAATGAAAATCCCGGTGGAGTTACAAGTGCAATGTGCAATGGAGTGTTAGCGTTAGCGTTCGTCCTGGTCCTGGTCCTGGTCCATCCGACTGAATTTGATTTTGATTTTCCGTTCTCCCCCTCGCTCGCTTCTTTTGCAATTGTGCTTGTCATCTCTTTGTCCAATTTATGCATACATTATGGGCACGCTTACATTATGCAATCATAATATAATATTAAGGCCAATGTGTACACAAAGTATGTGCTGTGCATGAGTGTGTGTGCTGGACTTGGACTTTGTATGTATTTTATTTTGGACATTTGGGTCTGACATGACGTTTGAAATGAAGGGTGAACTGTGTGATTCGAATTTGCATTTGGACAAAGTTTTGGTAGAATGAATTCGTACGTACGCTCACAATTGTTTGTCAAGCATTCCAAAATCTCATGGACATTCACATTATGCAGCAGAGCAGCATTAGAAATAAAAATTGGAGGGATGGATGAAAATGAAATCAAAGTAGTAGTGCAGTGTTTGACAGATGGGCGTTTTAAAAAAAATAGGCACATGTAGTGCTTTCATATTCTGCTGGAGAAGGAGGGTCGTCCGTTTAAACAATCAGGGCAGACAGAGCTCATGTATGGATTTTAAGGATTAATCGAGTAATTACTACGATTTTATCATAAAATGAATTAAAGATTACCCCTCTCAGTTCAGTTCAGTTCTCTCTCACAAAAAATAATTCTCGATTTTACTGTTCATACTATGTAACAAAAATTGAAAGGTTCTTCATTTGAATTTAATTAGTAATTAATTATCTATACTCGCTCTTATTTTTTGAAGGATCCTTTTAGGCAATTTATCTTGATAATTCGATTCCGTCCATAATAATTTGAATTAATATCGCATGCTTAGTGCTTAGTTTTGAGAGTTCAGGTTTTTTAATTTCAAGCGTAGATTTCCAATGCAATCAGGCAGAGTTACAGTTTAGAATGAGGAATGAATATTAGCAGCATGACTAAATTAATGTGCCCCACCCGATCACCATATCCCAAATCCCAACCCATTGACCGGTCAGCGCACTTCACTTTGGTTACGAACGGTAGTAGCCCGTCTACCTTATGTAAAATCGTCAAAAATAATATCTGAGTGAGTAAGGAAAATACGTACAACATTAACCATAAAAATGTATTAGTATTAAGGTATTGATTACAGTATGAATGTTTGAGTTGAGTGCTTAATAAAAAAAATAAAAAACTTAAAGGTGGGTTGGTTTTGTGTGTTGGATTCGCATATACATACATAACACGTACAAGTAGGTTCGGTCTGACTGACTCTGGTAGGCAGGGAAGGCAGGCAGGCAGGAGTCAATTGTATAATTACATTATTTTTCTAAGCGAAGTTTTCTAATTATGTATTCTGTTCACAAGAGGAAGAACTTAATTAGAAGTGACTCCTCTCCCTGTCCCTGTCCCTGTGCCTGTCCTGCCTGTGCTGTGCCTGCCTCTCCCGGAATTCCCAATGATTCTAAATGTTAATGTAGTAGTAGTAGGAGCGATTGGGCAGTCGTAATTTTCCATGTAGCTTTAGCTTCCCTACCCTTGCCTTCCTTCCTTTTTCCCCTGGCTGACTCCTATTGCTAATCAACAATCTCATAAATAAATGCATGTTAATTAAGAATGGTCATCTATCATGCAATTCAAGGAGGCGAAAAAAAAAGAAGCTATAATCAAGTTCCAAATGTGATGTAGGAATAGTCTGATGAATAATTCATTGGGAAATAAAACTTCACATCCATTCCTTACTTATCGAGTACAATGTACGTACAACAGGAGTAGTCAGTTGTTGTAATGTAAATTCATGTATGTGTATGTGTTAGTCAACATTTTTCACTGATTAATGCTAAAATTTTGATAATGTAAAACCCATCCACATCCACTCAACTGATTGATTAAAAGACTGTGGACTATGTGGACTGTCGTACGCGGGTATTAAGTCCAGAAGCTCCTACCTATGTTATATTACTTTAATCACCACGGCTTCTTTATACGCTTTCTCTTTAATTGCTCTGTAATAAACTTAAAAAATACTCCTTAATTCATGTGTATGTTCATGACTGACTACCTACCCCTGCCTACCTGCCTGCCCACTCACCTGAACACTTGATGAAATTCTTGCATGATCAATCCTCTTTGCATTTTTTACCGCAAAAACCCCTAAGAAATAATTAATACCCCTGTGTGGTTAAATTTCATTGAATTGAGTTTTTTTCTTTAGTTATTTTTTTTGGAAGGGGGTGGATTCTTCCGACATGACATGGAAAGAAAATAAATAAAGCTAAATTGTATGTATGCGTGTGTTAAAGTTAGGCGGTGAAAATAATCAAATAAATTTTCACCCCAGTGTCAGTGCCAGTACAGTTCACTTTTTTTCTTTAACCTTATACGATATGTTCATTGTAATCGTATTAGAAAGTACATGTGGACTTAAATACGTAGGATAGTGAAGGGTGAAAGTCCATAAGACCTTGAGGCTCATCTTCTCTTTTCTCTCCTCTGTAAAAATGTAAATGAGGGATGTATAATCATTTAAAGATGTTGGGGAAAAGGAAGGAAGCATTGATAGTTAGGTTGTAATTGGTACGCCTAATGTTATTCACTCCATCTGAAACCTAAATAGGTTCAAATAGAAACAAGGACTTTTCATTTTCTTTCTCTCATGTCCCGTGTGTGTGAAAAAAATAGGGTGTTCAGAATTAACGGGGAACTTATTCATTAGCATGGGTTGGGTTTGGGACACAAGACATTTCACAAGGACGGGAAGGGTTCCAGGGAGAGAAGACAGAGAGACAGAAAGTGACTGGAGTTTTTCAAGTGTGATTAGGGGGTGCGAGTTCATTTATATGCAAATGAGACTCATCCTGAAATATTAATGCGTCTCTTCAACCCATGGAGTTTTCTTCTTCTAAAAGGACACCCTGTCCCATCCATCCATTCATCCATCTATTCTATGCTATTCCATTCTATTCTATTCCAGTTTCTCTTCTCATTGTATTGTCTTTTCACTAAAATCAGATGGCAAATCCCGTCCGTCCGTCCAACAACTACTACTTGTTTTTCAGCTCATCTCTCTCTCATTTAGATTTTCACTCACTCAACCAACCCCCACATCCACTCTTAAAACCATTTCTTTTATTTCAAACATTTTCTTATTCTTTCTCTTCTTTGTAGTCATTTTCTTCTTCAACTTACCAAGTCAACACGTAGTGTGTACATTTCACCCCTTTACTTCCAATATGCCACGTTATTGAAGCTGACACTTGCCGATGGTACTTAGGATGTAAATATTCTTTTAATTTTGAACAAATTTGCATACAAAAATTTGGAAAGAATTGCTAATTTTTGTTGTTTTTTTTAAATTGCTCCATCGAAAATTCTTACGTTTTTTTAATTATTGTTCTACGATGCATTTTTCTATTTGCCTTCTAATTTCCACAACTAATTAGTATAATCATTAATTATTCTATTGATTCTATCTGGGCTATATACGGTATATACGTTAAATCAGTGTTTGCTGAAGATTGATTATTCTGAGATGCCTATTTGGCTGAAATTCTAGTCAAACTAAACCCCTAGCTTTCACTCGTTCTTCTAGAATCTTACCAACTGGAATGTAATGTAACTGCTAATAATAATAAATGAGGTGATACTGAGGAGTGAAAGTGTAAGGAGAAGAGAAGCAGAGGGACAGAGAGCAGAGTAGAGTCGAGTCCTGATAAATGCAAATGAGTAAAATGTAGGGGAAGCTTTGTTTAATGCAATTATTTCCTTGAATGAACAAATGGACGGACGAATGAACTGGATGGATGTAGGATGAGATCCGTGCCGTGGCCGTAGTGCTTTGCTTTGGACGACGACCGACCCCTTTTATTCTTCTGTCATATTATGCAAGGCAAAGTGCCAGGCATTATGTAATGAGAGAGAGAGAAGGAAAGGAAAGGACGGACGGACCAACTGTTCTCATTCTGTTCCCCGGGTTTTAAGAGTTGTCCCTTGTGTCGATTTTTCACTTCATAAATAAAATTCAATTCAGAGGACTTTCCTCACTTCATTATGCGTTTCAGTGAACACGAGGTTTCATTCCATGTTTTATTCCATCCGCCCAGCAAAGCAGCCCTATGAAATATATACACACATTAATGCCGCCAGCCAGGCTTAAACATTAAGCAACAGGATTTTGAAATTGATTTCAAAATAATTTTTGAATTAATGAAAGGTATTTTTTTACAGAGCACAAATTCAAATCTGAACGAAAGTAATGCAAGAACGAGTCCAAATCTTGGAGGTCGAACTGGTTTTCCTGGAGATAGAGAAATGATTTCTTCACCACCATTGAATCACTCAACCTCTCCTTTCTATTTCAACAATAATAATAACAACAACAATACTCCGAATAATAATAATAATAACAATAATAGCATTGGGATTGGAATGATGGCGAAAGGACTTGGACTCAAGAATAACGGTCACTCTCAAATACAAGATCAAACGGAGAAACTTCAACAACGTTATCACAACAGTAGTACGACGACAACCCACTCACAACACTCGCATGGACAGAAAAGGCACTCAAGTCATAGTCAGCAACAGCAAGGACATGGGCATGGAGGTCAGGGTCATGACCGGAAGTCTCAACATGGTTCCTTTCCATATCTTTCGGATGGTGAGTAAAAAATTCAAGTTTAACCTTACGAAATGTTCCTGTTAAAAATATTAAGGCCGACATTTGCGTCAAAATTGGTTCCCTTGTTAATAAGCATAAGAATTTGCGATACCCAGTCCAAATATGCATGTGAATATTTCTTGAACCATTTACGAGTTGACTGATGTTTATACAAACGTAATTTTACAACATATTTAATTAAGTATACTGATTAAGTTTCGTAGAATAACTTTTTTTTTCGTGCATAGTAAAATCAAGGTGAGGTTAAAACTGAGCTGTGGGAAAGTGCATTGACCAATCTAATCCGTCATCTGCTCATACATTACAGTACATTACAACACTGAATACCTCCTCCATATATAATTTTATGGTTGGTGGTATCATAAATACACGTTTCCCTTCCAAATACAATAAAATTCCTAATGCTATGTAATGTAAAGCAGTCAAGTTTTATGACAATTTATGTACGTGATCAAATGTGATTAGAAGATCACACAACAACACAGCATAGTACATGTACATAGTACATCAAATCACCCCTATTGGATTTTGGATTTGATTTGAGCTTAAATGTAATAAGTAATTCCTCAAGGCACTAACAAGACTTGACTTAATACTTAAATTCCACAAAGATTCACTACAACTCCTGTTTTTATTTTATGTGAAACCATAAACCATCCTCACATAATAATTCGTAATTTTCTATCCAAAGGTAGTCGTTAGTTAGTAGTTCAATGTTATGTGATTCTCATTAAGAGTCTGGGTGGGGTCATTCTGCATAGTAATACATAGTAATATTCCTGCACATAAAATCATCCACAGATCCACATGTAATGTACAGTAAAATAAGGATGGACATTTGCACATAAAATCCATGATCATTGAATATTGAGTTGAATGGTTAAAAAAATCTAACAGATTTAAATCAAAGAATGCATGGGCTACTTGGCTGAGTAACAACAAGAAGCGCCCTTCCATCCCATCTGTATAAAATTCATTACCTACATTACATTATATTCCAACTGATTCGATTTTTAGTTAGTTCAGGTTGAGACGGAGGAAAAACGTGGACAGAATCCTTTAGTTTTAATTTAAGCCATAGCCATGTAGCCATTCCATGTAAATTGTACCTGGACTATGCATACAGAAAAGATTGTACTTTGCAAGTAAATTGGTTTGATTTGGATTAGTTTGGTGAGGACGGACGGGTTAAATATATTATTTTCTACACATGGATGCATGGATTCAGACAGAGTCCGTTTGTTCTATGTACTTCTATGTACTACTTGCTCTGATTAAGCATTCGCCTCTTCACTCTACTCAACAATAAATTACAAGTCTCCATAACTCTTCGAGTTAGTTACAACTCATAAAACTTGACAAATTGGCACATTTGCAAATTGGAAAGAGGAGTCGAAAGAGATATGGAACGGAGTAGTAGTGTGTGTAGTGTGTAGTGTGTGTTGGACATGGACTCCAATAGTAATAGTCCAAGTCCACCACCCATTTTCCCATTAACTCCGTGCTCAGTTCCTAGATTGAAAATTAATGTTAAGCTAAATACTTTATGTTACCGGTCCGAGTAGCAGTAGCACAAGCACAAGCACAAACACAGAAGCTTCGCCAAAATCAGGCGTGGATCTCATTCTACACCCGTCGCGAGAGAGATTTCACCTCAGATAAGTCAGATGCATAATTTAGTGCAATTTTAAATTCTAAATGGGTTTTAACCCATGGCTGACTGCCTTAGGTTGAAGCAATTAAAACAATGTAGAAGTAGAAGCTAAGACTTATTAGGATTTTTAAATTATGAGGTCATTCTACCCACATTTTCCTCTTTTGATTTTGTAAACAAAATATATTTCGACATTAGAAATTAAAAAAAAATCAACATTTCAAAAATGTAATTCTGTCCTGTGGATTAGTCTCAAATGCAATGAAATTTTGCCAACGGGCATTCACGGCATGGACTCATTTAAAAACCGAAACTCCCGTATGCATGGTTAAAAATTTTCACAATTATGATTGCGACGCAACCCTTTGAAAGTACTTACGGTTACTGTACGGACGAAAGTGGTTGTGGATGAAATAACTAGCTCACACACACAAATCTTGTAATGGCCTGTAAAAATTCCATCTAAGTCCATTCAATCACTCACAACAATGTAATAAGTTCGGAGAGGCCGGTCAAACTTTTAAATTACAAAAGAAAATGATGTAATGTAATGGAAAAGGGAACGGAACGGAATGATGCATATTCAATAGACTCGAGAGCCTTCTCGTTCGTATTATCAATTAGGATTTAAAAAAATATTTATTGAATAATTTTTATGGTTCGTCTCTGCACTGCTCTGCTCTGACTGGACTGGACTATGTAGAATAGAACCGGAAGATTTTTTTTAAACTCTCCATTCATTTCATTCCATATTATATTTATTTATTTTCCAGTCAAACCGGATAGTCTAGGTGCCCACAGTCAGTTGAATACTCTAAGTCGTAGCATTGGGAATGCACTCCTCAACTTAGCATCTTTGGGAAGTTTGGCAGCTCTTCAACAACATCAACAACTGAGTCCGAATTCAACAACACCGCCAGCAGTCAATCATTACAGTGGGAATGGGAATGGCAACACTAACAACAGTAGCAGCAACAACAATAGTAACATGACCCCGCTCAATCTCACCAGTGCCGGTGGTAGCCTTGGCCTTAACACAAATCCCATGACGAGTAATGCAGCAAATAATGCGAGCTCTTACCTTGCACAGTATATTAATAGTCAACAACAACAACAACAAAATACGCACACAAAAAGTGGTAGTGGTGGTTTGGGTCAATTTATGAACCAAGCATCACAAATTCAGTCCTCCGGATCATCACCACCCATACCCAATGGTTTGGCCGGAAATGCTAGTTTGCCTCAACTCATCCTTGCATCGGGGAATATTGTTCAAGGCATTCAAGGGGCTCAACTTCTCATTCCTACTTCTCAAGGTATGTCAGATTTTTTTACACGCTCGTGTTAAGGGACCACATACACTTGCATACAAATATTTGACGTAATTCCCTAAAATAGTAGTTAAATATATCTTGACATATTTTGTGTGACTTTCACCAACCTGAGCTAAAATTTTCACTCGTGGAGAAAGTTGGAGGAAAACTCAGAAAACGTTCCCTTGAATTGAATTGAATTGAGTAATCTTAGTTTTGCAAACGACGAACTTTTCGTCTGTTTACATTTTACATATTGACTATAGGAAATTATTGTTTCAAAAGCACCATTTACTATAGAAAAGCTGATCGCAATTAGCCTTGCCATATGTAGTTTAATGATATTGAAATAAGCCAGTCGATTTTAGTAGTACAAGGATTTTGTTTGACGAGCTGTAGAAATCCATACTCTGTATGTATTTTTGATGCATACACATAATTATAGCTGGTGTCCTAATTGAAAAATAAAAATTTGTAGAGCATTGAAAATTATTGGCTTTCACTGGGAGACAGGACAGGACATTCGAGACCTATGATTAGCCAGGGCAGAACAGAACGACAGGACAGGAGCGAGGGTGACTCCTCAAATTTACTTTAATTAAACTCACTGAGCCTTCAAGTCTTTTATTACTGTAATAATCAATACGTACATACAGACACACAGCTCATTCTACTACGTAAAACATTAATAACTTAAAACCGATTTCGGATCGGATCGGTCTCGACTGACAGTAATATTATATCTTAGTCAACTCACTCCGTTAATCTCAAGCACATAGTTTCGTTCCTGCATAATTAACTACCATCGGACTCCATTTAATTATACACGTACGTGAATTTTGCTACGTACGTAGATTGACTATAGGTTCATAAATAATATTGGCAAATGTAATGCATGTAGTCATGTATGTGTTTAAAATTGACAGGGCTTATGACACAGACCATACTGACGATCCCAATCACCCAACCTGCCTCACCGTCCAACCTTTTGAGTCCAACACCTTCAGGGAAAACAAGACCTCCGTCAGTTGGACCCCCTTGTGGGGGTCCAAGTTCACCCCCACTAGGTGTAACCCCCCTCCTGAATCATCTCAACCCTTTATTAATCAACCAATCACAACAGCAACACGGTGCCGGCGGCGGTGGCGGTATCGGCGGACCAACCTCATCGTCAATATCATCATCACATACTCTAAATATTCCCAACACTTCCGTGAGTACTTTTTATTTTAAATACATACATGTTGAGTTCATGAAATGAAACGTTACAATTATACATATTACACTTCTTTTTTTTTTCTTGTCCGTTCTGTACTGTAACGGAAAATAAATTCATAATCGTGAAATCACGTGTTTGCAATTGCATGTGGTGAAATTCACTGACTCTTGACTGAGCAATGAGTGTAATATAAAATCAGGGAGTGCAGTGCATGCTTTTCTCCCCACCCTACATGTACACGTACTTATTATCTGCGGTTCTTTTGCTGTATGATCAACCTGTAATTATTACTTACCCTTTTAAGCAAAAATTCTAATTACAATCAATACGTATGTACGTACGTATGTTAGTGCCAATAAAAAAAATATGTGTATGTATGTTATATTAACAGTTGTCAGAGAAGTTGGGGGCTCATGACCGAATGAACTTAGGAGCTACTGGTATGAACATGGGTGGTTTGAATCGGATGACCAATGGACGTCGTGAAAATGGGATAAACATATCGGCCATGTCAAGTGGTCATGGTCATGGCGGTTTGGGCGGTTTACCCTCATCTCTAAATACAATATGTCCACCTCAAAAAATGAGTCCTTGCAGTAGTCACAGTCATGATCAAGATTCCGAATTTGATTTTGATAGGGGGTCCGATAATGGTGAGCATTTTTAATTTGTTGTTTCTCTGGATTGTTGTGCCTTATCATTCAAAATTGATAAAAATTTGTCGAGAGTATGGAATCATTGCATATTAGCAAAAAAAAACGAATACTTTCTCCATTAGACCACATGGAGAAAGTTAAAGGAAAATACTGAAATTGTGCATTACGAGCGGAAAACTGACTACAAATTCTACCTTCGCATAGAAAGTCAGATTTTGATAAAGTTCCTTGGCGAAATATAAATGTCGACAGTTAATTCATCGCCCGAAGCGTATTGAGAGTCATAAATCTTTGACGTGCAAGATTTTGATTGTTGAATTTAACTTGAACACGTACGTACATACATAATAGGATAGGATTTGTCTTTCGTCATCAGATCTAAGCAAGGTAGGCAAAGTGTTGACAATAAATTAGAAGAGATGTGTTGCGTGTGTGTTTCCTTTCCTTCTCTGTGTAGGCGTCTTTTTAATCTTCTCCATGGGATTTGAGTGTGTGCTGTGTACCTGGAAGCTGTGCTGACGAGAACTCATTACTAATTAGCTGTAGTAATTAGATGAAACGAAATGTTATACGAGCTTGTACCTACTTGTATGTATGTTGTATGTGTGTGGCTGACAACTACGACTACGATTACGACGCGACTGACTACTACCTAATTTGTTTACTGCTTTGTTGAATGCGAAATATGAATATACGAGTGCTCCAGCAGCAGCCGTCCTGAAACTTCTACATACTTACGAATGTCACCTGGCTGGCGTCTACCTCATTCCAACTTTTCAGAATTCGTTCCGCGTTGTCGAAACTTTTCTAGTCCAAATTAAAACAAAGATCTAGTACATTGCATTTCGTTAATTGACTCATTAAATTGTTATTCCAATTTGTCTGAGGAGAGAAGAGAACACGGAATACATTTATGCAACAGAGAAATGGCGGAGGAGGCGTCCTAGATCAATTTTTGACTTAAGCTAAGCAGATGCAGGTGACATACAGTGTGTCCCATGATCATAGCCCTGCCCTTTAGACTAGCAATTTTTACGTCATTTCAGGGAGGAAGACCAAAAATTTATGGCCCACGCTGTACTGGTACATTTGACCAAAAATATGCTTACCTTACTTTACCGTTGAAATGTACCTGATTTCGACATACTAAAATGATACAAATGAAAGTTTCCTTGCTCGTTAGTTGAAATGAACTTGATGTTTCGTTTCGTTTTGTTTTATTTGAACATTTTTTCCATTACATATATTTGGAACATTTTAAAGTAGCTGTGTGATGTAACAATTTCTCTGCAGATGACTCGGATCAAATGGTGGACGGAATAAATTTGGATGAAATCAAAGAATTTGCAAAAGCCTTTAAATTACGACGACTCTCACTTGGACTGACACAAACTCAAGTGGGTCAAGCCCTGTCTATTACCGAAGGACCTGCTTACAGTCAGAGTGCTATATGCAGGTAAAACATTCTTTCACAATATTAGCATGGTTTTTATATCTTCCCTTTTGTACTACTACTAATTAATTAACCAAAATAGCGCCAGTATGTGTAGACTTTCTTCATTAACGTACGTATATACCAGCTTTCAAATATTTAAATTCAAAGCAGTAATTTCAAAATATTAGCCAAAATTTTACAAAAAAAAATATTTGATGCACTTCTTGATAATTATAATTTAGGTTTTTTGAGTCCTTTATCTGATTATTCTTATTATGATATTTTGTACAGTGCCCTGGCTTGGCAGATGGCCCAGTCTAACAGTAACCGTACATCCATTCCACAGTCATCCATGTATGTCAAAGAATTTTTTTTCTTTTTTAATATACTTTTTTTCATTCTTCTCTCAAATTAATTGAAAATCATAATATAAATGTTCAAAACCACTTTTCATGAGTATGTTTTTGTTCAAAAAAGCCAGAGCACTGTTTAGCTTGCCCTTTTCTTTTGTTTAGTTATTTTTTTGAGGCTTTAGTTTTAAGTTTTTCTTCTATGAGCACTTGCACACTGAATTTTTTAAAATATCCTGTTCTAACATTTTTGTTTTGTTTGAAAAAAAAATAGGTTTGAAAAATTGGATATAACTCCTAAAAGTGCTCAGAAAATCAAGCCGGTGCTGGAACGTTGGATGAAGGAAGCTGAGGATCGATTTAAAAATGGACACCAGGTAATATTTAAAAAATAAATTCAATACTAATTTCAAATACTAATTTTGTAATTTTTTTCTATCATTTTATATGACATTCAAAATGGACACGAACAGACGCTTCATGAGTTTGTAGGAATGGAGCCGTCCAAGAAGCGGAAGCGTCGCACGTCCTTCACGCCCCAAGCACTTGAAATCCTCAACACTCATTTTGAGAGAAATACACATCCGTCGGGTGAGTGTCTGTTCATGGGAGCAGAAAAACAAATCTCATTTTCACTCACTCTCTCTCTCTTTATACATATAAAACGGTAACGTTAACGTGGTCCATCCCTCCTAATTAATTAACATCTCCTTCATGTTTAATTTCACTAATTAATTCGACGGGACTAACATTAGAGGAGTACACACAGAGTCAGTCAGTCAGTCCTAGTCCTAGTCCTCCTGCTCCCGACAGATCATGTAAAATATACACACGCACACATGGATCTTCTGGTTTTGCTCATCAGTTTATATTTGTTTGATTGCTTCAGGCGCAGAGATCACAACTTTGGCTCATCAACTGGGCTATGAACGTGAAGTGATTCGGATTTGGTTTTGTAACAAGAGACAAGCACTCAAAAATACCGTCCGTATGATGTCCAAAGGCTCTTCTCCCATGTAAATCTAAATCCCAACGAATTCCTGGAACGGAGTCAGTCCTGGAATATTACTCTACCATGAAAACAGCCATAAACAAACCAAAGGACACTTTTTCAAAAAAAAATGTTACTCTTTATTTTCTTATGTGATACTTTTTAAAACCGCGTTTATTGTATGTATGTATATATGAATCATGTAATTATGAAACTCCTATTATGAAATATAGTACATTAATTTTAATTTTGAGTTAATTAGACAGACATTTGCTGTGATGATGTGCACACGTGAGCTAATTACACATACACCTACGTACGTACGTACATGTTCATGTTAAATGTTCACGCGTCTCTTGTCCAAATAACACATGGATAATTTTAGGACCCCAATTTTGTCAATATTATTATTCTGTCATTGCTATTGCTATTGCTATTGCTGGACATGAACGAATTCTGAATTGGGAACTTCGATGTGAGGTTTATTATTTCCAGTCTGCACGTAAACGTAACATAATTCTTTACATACACAACAGCCACTATGTATCATCGTATCATCGTATGCCAGTAAACACTCAAGTACATTTCTCCATGCTCAATTATTATTTAATTAAACACGCACCCGTCTTGTTTTTAGAAAATGTATGCAAAATGCTAAGCTATTATAGATCATACATGGAAATAATAATATCACGTAAACGTATATACGTGTACGTGTGCTAACACATGCAACTATTTTTCAAATTGTACTACTGTATTGAGTTCAAGCTAAAAAGAGACTTTGAGTTTGAATTTTGGTTTAATGACAGGGAAATATATGTATTACTTTATTGTTCAATGATTGAGTATTCAGTGAATCCCGCCTTGATTGTGTCAGGTATACTCCCGGTCGCTCTTTCTGTCATAAGTGTATATAATTTTCTTTGATATTTTCACCTTCATTTCGCCAGGTTCCATGAATGCATACATATTTCATGAGATGAAAAGCACTTGGCAAACCATAGCAGGTCATATTTCCAAAATACTCCGATCCAAACACATTAACTATGAAATGGGCCCTCCTAAAGTCAAAGATCG